>JAZBHA010000716.1:0-38278 GCA_037464855.1 Iselma pallidipennis
TTTTTCAATAACTTTTCCTAGAGGGATGACACGACGCACGACCCTCTTTAAATGTGTAATGACAACTATTGCCTACCTTTTCTGCCACTTGAGGCGATTATTACTATCATAGTTTACAAGAAACAGTGAAGGTACGAATTAGGCGCAGGTACGAATAAGGCAAGTTTCCCCTACATACTCCGAGTGTGTATCCCCATCAGGAAGTTGGAGCATGTGGATGCCACTTTAGGTGGTACATCTCTATTAAACAAATAGATGAAATGTATTTTCACATGTGCTTCGCTAACATTGTTATTTCTACCATTTCGAATCAACTATGTTGTTCAACTATAATAAACAATGTAAACCTTTCTGTTGAACGATTTGAAGTCGAACAACCTGGTTGAATAACCAAAAGGTCATCAATGTAAACACCACTTTAGAAACCAATTGGAATAAATAATTTTTAAAAAACAGGAACTACCACTCTTATTAATAATAATATGGAACTTGAAATTGAAGTAATTTCTTTAAATCACCGCCGCACCGCATTTTTTCTGATCAAGATAAAATTACAAGTAGCTAAATCAAGTACCTAACTAGAATTTAGTTAATTTTAGATATATAGTGCTTCTCGACACATTTCAGTCATATCTGTTTAGTTTGCTTGAATTGTGCTTTATAGAGTCGAATTCACACGCATCAAGTAGCTAAAGCAAGTTACTAAATCTAGTAAAGTACTAACTACTTTGCAAAATTTGTCTGTCTATACCTGCTTAGTGGTTATTTTAGTTAAGGCAGGAAGTGGTGTAGGTATCCGCTAGTTCAAGCAAATCGAAACGATCACCATTCTCTTGACTAAACAAATCACTGAATTGCTTACTTGATCAAATAGGTACTAAACGGAACTGTTTACATGGTGTAACCAACTAAATTTAGTTGATTTGGTTACTTACAGTGTGTAAATTAGGCATGAATTGTGTATAGTGGAGTGAGTAAGATGGTAGACGTGGTAAAACCTCGAAGCCTCTATCGTTTCATTTATGTAATGCAGACTTTCTGTCTGTCCAAAGAAAGGGTGTAAGTTAATACGAATTATTGGAGTGCATTCCGATCGCATTAGAATTGTTAAAACCACGTTTCAATGCAACGTAAATCAATCATTTGAAATAAATCAACTGGTCATAAATAGATTTGCAAATATTCTTCAATACGCTCACTGTCACGTCATAGTGAAACTTAAATGTTATTTTAATAAGCTAATCTATAATATTTTTACATCAGGTGGAATTTTTATTTCAGTTCTAGTTGTTCACTATCGATTATCTACACCTATTTTTTATCAATTGGTCGGTACCGAGTGATATACAGTGCCCGAGATAACTCATAGTTGGTGTCCAGTACCGGATCGTCAACTACGAGTTAACTCGTGTTTTTCAGCGAACGTGTTGAAAAACGTAAAAAACGTCTTTCGTTTTAATTTAATTTGACGAAGAATGCCTTTGTCGTCCTAATCTGCACAATATTCCTCAGCAAAATTGTTCACTTTTTCGTGCATTCGTTGTATATTGTTAATACACGTATTTTGTTCGTTTGTAGTGAGATGCGTATACATACATGTAATCGACTTTATTGACATATTTTTCATTGATTTCAAATTCATATATGGACATAGAAGGGAAACTAATACTGAGAGTACCTACTCGAATAGTTGAATAACAGAAAATTTGAAAGTCCATACCGTCCTCAAATTTAAATCTTCGCTCTTCTCCTTATATTTTTCTGTACAGCTTCTCTTCTGACTGATTCTTTAAACAGGAGCATCGATAGCAAATCACATAACTGCAAAATCTTTTTTGTTTTATTTAAGAATTTACGGCTATAAAAGTAACAAAATAAAGTTTCATTAACTGGACAACTTGAATGCTTTCCAATGAAATTCAAAATGGCGGCCGTACGGAAAATGTTATAGATAGAAATATTTTTACATAGATCGCGAACTAGTGATAGAATATTGGAGTTTTCTAAATTAGTTCTTTAATTTTATACGATAAAGTAGTAAATTATTATTAAAATTTATTCATTAAGTTTTTAATTTACTTCCGCTGTCGGTCAAGCTTTCAGTATTGAATTTTCGAATAATTTAATTCATTTTTAATAAATTTAGAAATTTACCACTATTAGCACTAGCACTATTAACAAAAATGATGTTGAAATATGAAATATGAACGAAAAGATTGAAATATTGTGGTAAATTGTTAATTGAAGGCTAGGAAAATGAAGAGAAAGCTTCCAATTTATTCTATCCTTGATTCCCGCTTGCTGTTTATTATTATTATTATTATTATTATTATTATTATTATTATTTAGTTTTTATTTAACAACATTTAATTGAATTATTGTGTTACAGGTTTACTTCTGGGAGGAAAGTGTTAAAAAATACCTATCCTATAGGTATGTATTAAATACCTCTGTTACTTATTACTATTACCGTATTTTCGCACTTCAATTTGTTCTTTTGCTATAAAAATGTTTGATCAATTCAAAGAGAAATTTTCTCAGTTTAAAATTAGAGACAGTTTTGTTTCAAAAACATCCATTATTCTTTCGAAAGTCCTTTGGATTTACGTCTACAATTTATTTCTTCTTTTTTTTTAAATTTTCGCTCTCCAAGTTCGCTGTTTTGTCTAAATAATCTAAGAAAAGCCACTCAAATACAGAAAATATAGAATTACAGTAATGCAAATATAGCAAGTTGATTTGACAAAACTATTCCAAAAAATGTTAGAACAATTAAATTCAAAATAAGGTTCGATTTGAAGTCAAAGAGTCCTAGAAAACGGTAACTAAATATGTTATATTTTTTTATTGTATTTTAAGTACGATCTTTACTCACAACCAGAAGTTTTACACGAAATATCTGAAAAAGAGAACATTGCCATGTTGAATTCCGTCATTTTCTCTTGCATGTTCTATTTAAGAAAATTTTTTTAGCCGAAGCCGAACAGTCAATATTTATTGTATTTCAATATTGGAGATTGACAGCAGTCGAGCCCAGTATCCTTTAAATAGATAAATACACAGGAAATTCTGCTTTTCTTTTCTTTTCTTTTCTTTTCTTTTAACTATAAAATATACACAGCTTTTTTTAACAAAAGCTATAATGACGTATGAATATAATCATTAAAACGACAACACACAACAGATATGATTAAATTTTCTAGAATTGCCTTCAATAACTAACAGTGAGTGTTTATGATGGAATCAGGAAATCTCGAAAATTTAGTTGCACAATACTGTGAAAAATTGCATATACGGAAGTAAAAGTCACTGCCTGTCAAATATTGATCGGTGCTAGAAGTAAATCAAAATCCTATAGTATCGAATAATTGAGCGTTTCTTTATTCTCCATTGATTTTAATTCGCATTTTGCTTGACTTCAGTTTCTTCCGAGCTTTAGCTTTACAGAAGATGAATTTGCTTTACCCATTATTATTTTTATTGTTAATTAATTGTGGACAATAAAATTGTTGAGTAAATAAACTCTAAAATCAAAAACAAAATTCTTCGTAGACCTCTACTGGGATTTCTATCTCTTATGAAGCTTCCAGAGAAGGCCGTCCATTTTAACTGGAATAACGTTCTCTAAGAGATCCCCATTGTACCATGCTTTGTAAATTTAATGCAATTTTAATGTAAGAAAGAAAGTGTATTATACTGTTCTTGTTAATGACAAAAAAGGTTTTATGAGTAAAAACTAAATTATTAAATAAATAAATTAAATGAAGCTAGTCCTTGAATGTGCTCGTTTGTGCAAATTTTTACAATTCAAAATTTGTTGAATGGATTACCTGTATGATTAGAAATTAATTGTAAGAGGAGCTCAGAGGTAGAAAATTTTAAGGAGAAGCTGTTGTTACATCAACGAATATTTTTAAACATTTAGCACCTTCATTCTGACAGCAGTATTTAACGACAATATCCTGAGAATACAGCACCAAAAATGTATATTTAAGAGCATGAAATAATTAATTAAAACAAAAATGGAAATTGCATTAACGATAGTTTGTAGTACTAGAGGAAGATGACTTCCAACCATTCCAAACTGGAAGCAGCACCCCCGAATTTCAGCTCTCTGTTCGTCTTAAGTTATCGACAACTTATTAAATTTTGGCAATCTTCCCCAACGCACAAAGACGCGATTGTGCCCCAGTGCATTGGAGAAATTTGTAAGAAACGGATTGTTTAGCAAACTATTCATCGAAAAAAAGCTTTAACTTAAAAAAAATGAATGTACAATATAATTATCAATTGTTCTGTCAAGAGCTTCATTCACAAATGTTGCACAAATATTTCATAAAAAAGCAATGTTCATTACGAGCATTTTTGAAATCTTTTCCTAGTCGCAAAACTGTTGCTTACCGCTTTATTTCTTTTCTGTCCAAAATTCTGAATTTACTGTCTTCCCTATACTTCTTCGGCAATGGTGATAGGTGTTTAATTCTCTTTTATGAGAGTTGAAACTTTGAAATGTCCTGTTTGAACCAGGTATTTACAGAAATGAATTCTTCTGACCTATCAAAGAATACTTGCTGTGCTACGAGAATTGACGGAAAGGATCGTTTTGAATAAAGATATGTGAACTGCAGCAATTTTATTAAAATAATTTCCTCTATAATACGCAGAATAGATTTATTTGATCACTTATTAATACCGCTTTAAACAAAAATCACAAGCTACTAATCGTTTACATCTTTGTATCCTTATACCTATTTACTTCTATTTGTATAAATTCCGATGCCTGCCCAATGAAATTGCACCACAGTAGCCATCTTGCTAAACAATTACATCCAATTCAACCCTTTTTTCTCTCTTGAAACTTTCTCTCCTCTCGTTTTTTTTTTATGTTGCTCCTATCTGTGGACGAAGGGACAAATCTCGATTTAATCCTTGTGTACTGTATACTCTTTTGAAAAATACAGGAAAAAAATATCCGGGCTACAACCCGGATAACTCGTTTACGATCTTTAATTAAGACCGAAATCCCGAAATCGAGAACGTTAAAATCCTACAGGATTGTACGAATTATCGACGATGGTTTTTTAAGCAGAAATTCCGGTTATCTTTTTGATCGGATACGATTAGATTCTGAAGCTTTTATAAAGTATGTGTACTCTCGTATATGTGAAACAGAGAAAGAGGGATTTTCCAACATCTTTTTTTTTCGTATGTTGGACGCTCTCTACTGTTACCGTTCCCATTATCGTTATCGTTACTGGTTGAGATAAAAAACTTTTAACTTTGTAAATCCGGATGAGACGACCATTGGAGATTAATGCCCGGAATCAACCTTATTAATAGCTAATGTCTTTAAACAGATTATCAAGATGGATTTGAACTGTATTTGTCCAGTTAAAAGGAATACTGATCTAGGTTTTTCTTTTATGTACTTACGTATAAAATATTATCCCGAATACTTTTTTTAATTATTTTAACATGTTTTTACAGTTAGAAAGAGAAGCTGCACGTGTGTTTATATCATATACCTAGGTAGTTGGTGGTATTCAGAATAAAGTCATCATTATAGTCATGATCAATGACGACTATTTTGATAGTTAAAGGATATTCTATCAGCAAATCCTCGACAAGTCTTCATGGACAGTCCTCTCTCCATCCATTTACAGTTGAATAATTCGAATAATAATAGACAAGCACACCTATATGCAGGTAAAACATGAGATAAAATATTGTGTAAAAAATTGTGTGACAAAACTGAGCCTTTTCTTCGCATATTTAAGCCTTTCTAGTGTATTTACATTTGGACGTCCCGCTTATACCTTACTTAGGCCCCTCTCAGACCAAATGAATCTGCATCAATCAGGAACAACCCGAATCTACTGGTGAAGATTCGCACGAATCAGCACACATAAGAAACAGTGAAATCGCCCACGTACTCAATCCGAATCAATCTAGTTTAGTCCATTTAAATCATGATTCAAGCAGACGATACTTTCATCAGTCATGAACCAATTGCAAAATCAAAAATTAAAAAACTAGTACTCTTAGCAAAACACAACAGTGATTAAAAAAAGTTGCTGATTGATTCATATTGATGGATTCAGCTGATGTGAAAGGCTTGATTACACGAATCTTAGTCATTTAGATTCTTAATTTTTTTGATTGATTTAGATTCGCTTGGTCTGAAAGAGGCGTTATTCTTTGGATACTTGAAACAATTGTGGTAGTTTAAACTACCAGAATCCTCGTTGAGCAGCAACATCGACAATCAGCCAGCAGAGATGACGATAACTTTGCTCTGAATACCACCCGCCATCCGGTATTTCATAATGTGCATAATAGGAAAATTTAGTTTATTTACCTGTACCTATAAATTTACAGTTTATAGATTAACGGTAGGTTCATACTTGTGCGGCAATCAGATACGCGCACATGCGATTGTTGACTTCTAATTGGTGGTGAACTTGCCGCCAACATTTTACTTGCCCTAAAAATATGAACGTCCAGTGAGTTAAACATTACGTTAGCAAGTATTTGCATGGTTTATCTATAATTAGCAATAATCGTAAGTTAGAAACGTTTTCAACAGGTAGAACTAGGCTATTAACAAAAATACTATCTTTCCATAAAAGAATTTAATTTTTAAGGAAAATTTAAATTATTTCCGTTTTGCTAATATTGATTTAAAACTAATGGAACCATGGTTCACCTACAGAGTAATGGAAATCACCTATAAAAATATTTCTCTATTTATTCATTCGATAAAATATAAAGCAAAATATATTTATACAATTTTGCATTTTTTTAAGAAAAGTGAAACCGTATGTTAAGGCAAATTTAAATAATTGAAAGTTGATTTTATCCTGCCCTAATTTCCCTTGTTGCCTATATATATAGACATAGACTATTTGGAATGACTCTCATCTGGAACGAACGCACTATTTCATGCAGCAAAAACAAAAATAAATAAAAAAGCCGGCTCCAACCGGCAACTGTTTGGATGAAACAAAAACATTGGAAAAACAACAACAATAACAACAATAAAAAAATAACACAATAAAAATTAGGGGAAAAAATGTAAAAAAATCGTTAGGAGGGCGGTAAAAATCCACCTATACAACGGTCTAACCGTCACCAGCCATACACACACCTCCACATGTATTTGTTCAGAGTTTTAAAAACGCGCATTCCAAAATAATAATACTCAATCAATGATAGCAATGAGCCAATAACCAAATGGGACGTGGACGGTTACAAAACCGTATATATACAGGAGGAGGTGGTTGTGGATGATAGAAGAGGAGAAGGGGGAAACAGTAGGGCATACGTGACAACCCTGTTTACAAATGTTGCGATTGATTCTTCCAATGTTGTTTGAACCGCACTGATATGTCCATCCACAATCGTTGACTAAGTTGTGCGTTTTATTAGATGTGTGTGTCTTAAAAAAACCGAGTTACCAGTGTCTCCATCTTCGGTGTATCGCTCTTCCTTTTTTTTATTTGATCATCCGTTATATAAGAGTGTCAAGATGAGGAAAGTTTTGTATTACGAATACAGAGGGGGTTGGTTAGTAACAGACACTTCTATTTAAGGTAAATTTCTGTCTATAGTGTTTCCGAGTTTATTGTTAATTATTACAGTGACTGTGTTTTGACTGTATCAAGGGGGTGGCTATGAATTGCGCTGATTACCTGATATTATATCGATTTTCCTTAAGGTGATTGCTGACGGTGGGGTTTCCTGACCAGCCCCCTAAAACGATACGCAAACATTGGCAAGGACCAGAGATAGAGAGACATACACACGCATACATAGATACATACGTACGCATATATGTACATACATGTACAGATACACATACATATGTATCCACCTACCACCCTCTAACGGTACCTTATATAGTCATGGTCAAATATTTACAGTTAGTCCTTCCAAACAAAAGCTTTCCCACACCACCACCTTACTGAAATCACTTAATGATCAATTCCTTATGGTTATAACAAGAGCTTTTATTGCTAAATTTTAAATCAACGAAAAGTCAAATATTAAGGCAGACGACATATTTTTATTAAAGTAATAACTAAATTTATTACAATTTCTTTAATCATCAGGAAAGAGATTATCGAATAGTCCTTACATTGCATAGAGCATGCCCAGTATAACTTTCATTTTTTCCACCCCAATTTGATTATGGAATTGATTATTCCTGCCCTTCATAAACTTGCAATACTTGATGAAACTGCAGCTGTATTATCAGTTCCGTGATTTCTCATTTTTTGAATATTGATAAATATAAGAAAAAGATGAAATTGCTCTACATGTTTATACTGGGATTACTTCTAAATATTTGGTATCCAGGTTAGAAGTTTAGTGAAAAAAAAATCTGCTGATGCTGTGCTATTATTGCTGCCACCATCAAATGAGTTTCTGTTGGTTCAATGTTTCTTCCTGTCCTTCATCCGGACATCCATTTCCATCCACATAGAAAAACCGTAACGCTTAAAACATAAATACCACCACAACACCACTAGCAACAGCAGCAGGAATAAAAATGGTGCAATTAGATTAGTCGGGTAGCAGGATTTATCACCTACTAGGACTTCTTTGTGGTCGCTTTTCGTACTGGACAGGTCCGGAGTCCAATAAATCTTCGTCTTTGGCTACTATCCATTCACGAATGTAAATGTAAAAAAATCTGGAATGGGAAAGACGGTTGTATTGTTGGGTGTTGGTGGTGGTGATGGTGGTGGTGGTCGTAGGCTATATAATGGGTACGTGCCAAGAGGCAGATGAGGATGAAATTAAAACTTAGATAATCTATACAACAGTTCAACTGCTGCCCTTTCTCTTCTTCACTCCTCATCACAGTTCAAAACTTCTGAAATTGTTGGATAGCAAACAGACAAAATAAGCTCCTGTGTAATTATAAGATAAGAACGAAAATGGCACAACGTCGAGTTAATTATGCAAAAAGAGAGAGATAAAGAGGGTTTTGAGGGTCCGCTGGGGTTGATTTTCACAATTCCTATAGTATTGAAATAACAACCTAGCTTCAATTTAACTGAAGGCAGCTTTTCGTTTGCTATGCAGTTGTAGTCGTCTGTCCCTAAAGTTTTCGGAGTAACCCCGTGTAATCACGCATACATATACACATACATACACACACACATACACCAGATTTCTATGTAGATATATAGACATACATACATAAACGCATACCTATACACACAAACACACAGACACAACTTTTGCGGCTTTCGGCCCGTCCGCCTAAACTCCACCCACTGTTTTTAACGCTTTACCAGGACGGCCATTTTCACTTTGCATAAGTTATTCTGGCATAGGACCACACCCTGCCCGTTAGCCCAGACTTTCGTCGACAATTTCAAGCTAATTCGTATAGAAAGTTTTTTAACTCGACGGCAGCACACCGAAAAAAAAAAGATTAACACAACTGTAGAAAACCTGGGCAGACAAATAAATTCTAACGAAAAACTCAGCTCGTACACAATTAGACCGATCGACATTTTTTTATAATTTCTAGAAGGTCCGCTATAATTCTATAAAATATTGACTGATATGGAGGAACTCTAAAAATGGAGAACTCTGTATTAGCTATACAGGATTCAAGAAGGGTTTACATTTTTTTTTGTTTTTCTTTTTTATTCTAATATACGTTTGAACTAAAATGAAAATCTCCCCTTTAGAATACCATCCATATTAATGAATTAATCTGCCAAAATGTCGATATTCTAATTCAGCAAGTTGATGCAACGTCTCACACAATTTGCATAATAAATTAAAGAAATATGCATAATCGAAAAAAAGATCGACAACTCTACAATATGGAATATGACAGACTCTGTCAACAACAGCAAGTCTCCAGTTTAATAACATTATTAAAAAATAATTAAAAACATTAGGCTGGGCCACAACTAGTTGGCGCAACTAAAATGTTGCCTATTGACAATTAGTTGAGAAGTTTTGAAATTAGTGACAGTGGAAGTCTGAAACATTCAAATCTATGCAATTTATAAGAAGTAATAAACTTTCAACTACAATATGTTGCAGGTTGGATGCTTTTAAGGGAACTCCAGTTGTATCAGGATATCAGAACCGTACTAATAACTAATATTTTGGTAATTTTGTGATATTTATATGAAAATTAACATGATGATAACGTAATGATTAAAATACAATACATAAAAAGAGTGATTGTTTTATTTTATCCTTTTGCCTCCTACTTTTTTAACCCTAACACAAGGGGCTGTTTTTCTATCATCCAATATAAAATCAGAATATTTCTGAACCGGTTCCAAATCAAATGGGATGAAAAATTCCTACCTTCTGACGAGTGGTAACTGTAATATCCTGTAAAGCTCAAAGCTCAGGACATACAGTTTTACTAGTCGATGAGAGATGGCGTTTCTATCATATTGTCCGGAGCTTTGGGTAGTAATTTTATTCAAAGCTTTTTGATTTGAATCACAGTTATATTTTTAGTATATAAATATTTTAAAATAAATTTGACTTTCAATTGAAAATGGTGTGATCTTTTCAATTAAAAAGTTGAGCTATTTTAAACATTTGATATTTAAAAGCAGCGTGGTAGCTTCTGACCAAATTAATAAAGTCTAAAGCTCGTATCTGTGATATTGATATCTCATTGTATACAAGAACACAGTTTTACCTATAGAACAAACGAGAACCTTCTAAAACTATGGAAAAATTAGAAATACTATCCCTTTCTTCAATCTTATAGGACAGTAGTTCCGACACCTAGAAAGCTCTAGAACCCTTTCTATAAAACAAACAATTTTTCGGCCTCCCATCTTCAGATGTTGGTTTCAAATAAGCAATTAATAACCTACAATAATAATAATGATACTAATAAGCAATTTTTTTAGCTTAAAGAAGGTATTACCTGAAAATGTGATACTTTTCACCTACGGAGCCTCGAATTATCTCTAGGACCCCTCTAGAAGGGTTCATGGACTACAATTTCGAACTCATTGTTCTATAGCTCGTAATTAAAAACATCATTTGGTTAGTTTTTGGCACCACGCTTCGCAGAAAATAAATTTTATAGAAATTCATACGCAAAAATTGTTCTAGAAGGGTTTAATCTATAAAAAGATTGATGAAAAAACGAGGCAACCCTAAATTGCAAAGGCAATATAAATAAAACAAAATAACTTGACTTTAATTATTTATTAAAACCAAATCACAAAGATCAAGGATTTGAATGGGATCGATTGCGTCCCAAATTTATGCGTGTTTTGTTTATATTTTCCGAGATATTTCAGTTAAATAATTCATATGTTGACCCTTATTTCAGTTACGAAAAAATGGACATTCCAGAAATCTGGATGAAATTTCTTATGTTTTATTGAATACGACAGAGACTCCTCGATTTTTTATTTGGTTATTTATATATTTTCAGCAACTCTCAAGAAAGAATATTTTATTGATGCCAGGCATATTTGTCTGTCTTATCCTTGTAGAAGCAAGGGTCTGACAATATACTATACCTATACTTTTCCTTTTTAACTTTTTTGGATAAACTATAGTTTCTGAACGAGTCTTTGAAAGTCAAAAATCATTTTATTGAGCTGAGTATTTTATTACCGTATTTTATGGAATAATTTTTAAAATTATCCTTTATACATGCTCAGTAATTTTCAAGAATCACATAATTTCATACACTACATAGATTATGTATGTATGTAAATATTATGTAGTCTATTGTTCATATTTGTCGTTTTCTACTGCATCCAAGCTTGTCGCAATCGTCATAATCATCATCGTCGTCGCCGTTGTCCTGGTCCTAGGCGACGCTGCCGTCGTCATTGTCATCGTTGCTGATATTTAACATTCAAGTAAATTGTCGTCCAAATAATAAATTCCATGTTGGAACATTCTACTGTGCAAGATTCCAGAAGACCAAAGGACTATATTCTGACATATACAGAGAGTATACTATATACATTTATAAGTCGGTATATATAGAGTATGTCTATATAAATAGAGAAAGGATAGACATATACATATATAGCAACGTACAACATCAGAGTTTCTACCATTAACAACTAGAAACCTCAACTATGTCGTTACTTAACAAGAATAAAGCCGCCCAAAATGGTTGTGAGGTGCAACGGACCGTTATGTTCTTTATCGCGTAATCTACATACAGGACCTTTGCTCGGGACATTACAAAACTTAAACGCCATGTTCTCCTAGGAGCAATTTACCTAAAACCCATACTAACAGATCCTACCCTCCGGGCCGCAATCTCCATAAAACATAGATATATACTAGTAGACTAGAAACTAGGCAACATCATTGCTGAAACATCATACTATAACAACAATAACAATAAGTGTTTTTAACGAAAAAGGATATAACAACAACAACTACGATTAACTAAAAGTCTAGCAGCAAAATTGTTTCAGAAATTGCAATTTGTTTTGTGAAATATTTACAAAATTATAACAATTACTACTTTTCCATTACTATTATTATACTCAGATATGATTAAAATTTATTTAACTAATATTCTAAATAACAACAAACTGAAAGTTGGCTAGTAGAAATCGACCATAAATTTTAAGTAGAGTTAATCCTGGTTATACTAATAATTGCTTGTTCTATTGGGCTAGGTAAGCATTAAACTTGGGCTTATCTTTACTTACGGCATAAATACAAACATTGATAAATCGATATTTCAATGAATATTTGACGAAAATGATCAAATTTACAATAAACCCGGATTAAATTATTTATACATAAAATTACAAAAAGATTAATTAAAATAAAAATATCAAGTAATAGGAGGCTTTCATATTGTAGAAGGGAACATTATAGAGTTGGAACAAGGTGAGCGTCTTGATTTCCCACGGGACTGCAGCATCCAGACTGGACCACAGTTGACCAAACCTGTCACCTTTAACCTGCTACTTTTTCTCCTAGCAACTTGATCATCATCTCTCCCCTTTATGCATAAAGTTCTTGTATAACATTGAAGAATAGTCAGTCGAAAATCGTACCGTTAAAAAATTAGAATTAGAAATGTAGATAATTTACATATGAAATTGATCAATCAAAACTTGCTCAAGAACTGGAATTTTTGTTATACGAAACTAAGCGAATAAGAATAGTTTACTTTGAGACTTCTAAAGTACTAGAACCGAAACAGTGTCCGGCTTGGTTAAAATATCTAGTGAATGATTAGTTTAATTATTCTTTTAATTAATTAGTTAATTGTGACGTGTTGGAAAAATTCTAATTTGTAAGTAAGTTATTTGATTTAAACTCAATTAAATTAAACTATTCATGTTAATTTCAATTAAATTCACGAATCAAACAGGCAAATAAATTAATTAACTAGAGCTTAATAATTCGATAATGTATCAGAGAGGTGGAAAAGTCATCTTTTAGTTTCCTCTCTGTACGATTCATGTATGTATGTGTGTGTTCTAATTTTCTCTATTTGACCAACTCGCCTGCCCTCAAAACTGCTGCTCATATCTAGGAGGCGGCAGTCGTGGTTTTCATCTAATTGGACCGAGTGCAGATTCGATTGGTACACCTCTTGATTGCGATAATTATTCGGAAATGACAAATTGTGTAGGAGATGGAGAAATATACAGGCGATGTAAAGAGCCTTACAGATTCATTAATATAAGGGGATGTGTAGATAGAGATTTCAAAAGAAAATTTTTAGAAATTCCTCAAATTTCTTTATAACCACACAAAATTGATACAACAAATAATTACAATATATTACAATATTCCAAAACTGCGATGATTGATGTTAGTCTATTCTTCTAAGAACTTTATGCAAATCATCCCTTGATTTCCATCGTTGTTGGTATGGGGGAGGTGGGAAGGGATGGTGAAGAGAGGGTGGCACATGAAGCCATAGCTGACATGGATAAGGGCGGCTCCTGATCTGTATTGATCCCGGCCCCAGGATGTAAGAAGCAACCCTTACATCGCCCCCAGTCCGACACCCTCTCGCTCTCTCCATTTATACATACACACACACACATACACACATATAAACCCTGGCTGCCACCAACGCCCGTTCAACTTCAACCACTAACACTTGGGGAACTGCGCCTTGTAATTGAACTTGGAAATCGTTAAATTTCCACGATCATAGTTTGGACGGACACGATTGCAATTCTCTTAATTGACCATTATAAACTTTGGTAACATTTTCATGGGCAAAAGACGTCGATTTGTTTTAAATAAATAAAATCATTATTTGTTATTGTTTTCTGTATTTCAAGTCATTACCTTTTTTGTAGTTAGACTGGATTAAAATTTCGTTGAAAAGTATGGCGAAAGTAAAAGAGAGAAAGGAAGTAAGTTGGGAAAACGGAAAACGAACCGATAAATAACAGGAACTGAAAGGAAAGGAAGTATCAACAACACACAGAGAGACGTAACAGCGTTTGTTCAAGAGAGAATTCATTTCCTGATTTCATTTATACACAAGAACCCATAATTCTGCACAGAATTAAACCACTTTGTCTTTGTTCTGATGACAATAGAAAGGGAAAAAGAAACGTGACACTTACCCTCATCGTCATTTAAAATTAAAAATAAAAGCGGAGAAGAAAAAAACGTAATCGCGAGACACTTATTTGTATATTTGTATTCACACAAAAGAAAATTCCTTCAACATTTACGATTCTGACCTTTCGATATATAACTATGCAAAATTCATACATACAAATTCAATTAATTTCATGACCATCCTGGGATTGAAATATATAGATAATAGTGAACCAATAGGGTTAGAAACTAGTCATCTATAGGACTCTAGTGAGATCAGACCTTGTATTTTGAAATATTTGTTAGTATATACTATATTATGTATCCCTACATATAGGTATAGCTACACCACCATATACTATACCTAAAACCATGTATTTCTATGTATATTCAAATTCCCAAATGAACCAAGAGCACTCCTACGTCTGAATATATTTACCATTCTCAGAGAAGCGTTCTATGTATATATGTGTTAGTGTTATCTGTTTCGACTATACCTTAAAGCGAGGATTCCTAGATGAACCACCTTTGATATTGTAATGACCTTATACTAACTTGATAAATTATGTTCTATATTGTGGCAAGGAATGTTGGTAATTTTAATTTTTTATAATCGATGGGATTCAGAGCAAAAACGAGGACTGCTTTGTCAGTTAAACCGTATTCTGTAAACAAGTCATCGTGGACAGTCTTCTCCGAACACATTTACAGTTGAAAAATTCGTAAAACAGTAGACAAGCATGTTTACACGGTAAAGGATAGAAGTAAAAATATGTGGTTGAACTATCATGGGGTAAAATGTTGTTTAGAAGATTGTATGACAAGACTGATTCTTTTCTTTGCATATTTCAGTTATTAAATTGTGTTTACATTTAATGAGTCTCGATTCGAGTTTCTTAGTAGTCGACAAGGACTACGTATAGAATACCAAATACCTCGCTGACGTTCAACACCGATCGAGTCAGCAAGCCAAAAATTTCGATGACGATGACAATGATTTTGTTTTGAATCCCATTGAATAATACTAAATATTTCAAAACGATTCTAGCTTACTGACTGTAAATAAAAACCCAAATTATATACTTCAGTAAAAAAGAATCCCAAATTGATTCTTGATAATAATAGTAGCTACTTATTTCTGGTAACATTCATTTGTGCAATGGGTCGGGCTCCATTGGCTGTGATTACGGTCCAGTCCATTCGTTTTGACTGTAGACGGTTTTTGTATATAAAGTCGACCAAACCAACCATTCCCCAATCCGGTATTCAGTTTTTTGTCAAATACCACCCGTGTTAGTAATGTCTTGTGTTAGCGCCCCATTACAGTCGCCTTATAGTCTTGCTTCAAAGTACGGTGTAGGTTTGTGTTATATTGGTATGAGTAAATAGGCTATATATGTTCTATATCTATATATCTATATAGATATAGAACATATCACCGAAAACCCTTACTTTCTACTAAGCAAAACAAACTCACTCGCATTGGTAGTAAGCATGTAAAACAAAGACACGACGTCGGCAGTGTTGTTGGTTACGTATAATTTAAACGAACGAGTCCCCGATAAGGGCCTACGTGTGTAAACTATAGCTAATCTAACTCAATAAACTTTATAGTGGCAGGAATGGGGATGGAGATAACGACAAGGTCGCTAATCCCAACCACCGACTTTAACAAACATCTATGAGTAGTAGTTACGATTACAGGAACTTGTACTGACACCAAAAATATCAGGTATACTTCAATGGTTTCAGTAATAATAATAATAATAATAATAAGAATAATCACACTTTAGAAATACCATCAGTAAAGTTCAGGTTGTCCAGTAGCTGTGATATTTTCAGTCATACATTTTTGAATGAGTATATGTGCAGGAAGAACTTGAACATAAACAGTGCGAGATAGTGCCTATAACAACCTTGAATTATTCGTTGTCGTTTATTTTGATGGGTTGTATATCCGGTACAGTATGAAGGATAATGGACATCGTTAATATGATAAAATCCTGAAAAGTTCATTTCAAACGATTTTTAAATGGTGAAATTTCTACAGGAAATTTACGCAAAACTGACACATTTACTTTAACCATTTAAATCTTTTCACAATCCAGTTTCTAATCGAAAATATGGACAAAATTTAACAAAACTATAAAAAACATCAAATAAGACCATTTAGGAGACAAGATTAAGCAAGGAATTAAGCTATGTTCGCATGGTGAATTTCGAAGCGTGGCTTGTGTAGCTTTGACCATTCAGAATTTAGGATCTTTCAAAATTTTGAGAAGTTCTCGTTCCAAGTTGGTTGAAGCTGTACAAGTCACCCTCTCGAATCCATCATGAGAACAAAGCTTCAAGGTGAATCTGGGTAAGCTTTTACAGTAGAGATTTTTGTAGCGCAACGACGTTACATTTACAGTATTTCAAAGGTGCAGTAATTTCCCTTCTTATTAAAAGTTTTACGCAAGACCTCCTCTTATCTGAAACTTTCACCTTCATAATGTAATATAAATATTATCTACGAAAATTAGGTATTATGTTAAAGTAAGTTGCCCGAAACTCTAATTGTAAGTTAGAACAAACACATTAATTGAAAAATATGTTTAGAGTACCTATATTCAACAAGTATTTTACTGACCTTTTAAAGCCCTTAAAGGACTAATCAGAAAAAATGAAAGGATTTGACCCAGATAAGTAAATCCAGGATTCACTAGTTTCGAATCTAATTAAATATATAATTTCTTTTAATAAGAATTTTTATTTAGAAAACCTGTAAATTCTTTCATATTTTTAGCAAGATAGATAAGCAGATTTTTAAAAGTGTAACAAAACAGTGTCGAAATTCCAAGCTGATGCGCCGTCAACGTCGGCGTCGTTATTGATTCAATATTAAGATGGCGTATGTAAGAGGGAGATCTTAGCTTGATTGGGGTAGCTGACTAGAGGGGTGTTTAGATTCTCTGTTCGTTTCAATTGTAATTAAATATATGCAAATGCATTCTAGGATTATACCCCTCCAACCCCCCAATATAGTCCACATATACACCACCGGTTAGTGTTGGAGGAACAATAAAATCGTGCACACCCTACACACTATAAGAGTACCAATCATGCTATCCTTATCACCTACATTTACGACCAATATAGAATATATCTATAGATATAATGTACTGGATGGGTAGTGGTAGTAGTGGTAGTCAGCAGGAGACAACACATCCAAGGGAATGGTTACCAGGGTACAAATTAACCGTCTCGCAAATGAAATGGAGTTAAGATTCATAATTTGGGATATTTTAAGTTATTAGTAGAAGGGTTAGTAAAGTAATGGCGTTTATTTTATTAACAGCCTCTAGGATATTTTATAGTTACAGTGTTAATTAAATAGTTGGCAAGAATCTATTTCAAAAGCGTCTTCCATTAGCACTGGAAAATATAAATTGCTTTTAAACTAATAAGTTCTACACGCTCTGTACAAAATCTGCATATAGGTATTCGAATTAAATTCAAAGCTAAAAATGTCACTTAATCTTAATTTTTTCAATATCCTTATCCTCTATAGTAAAAGAGCCAAAGAAAAAAGTCCAAAATTTTCACAAAACTTACAAAGGATGAAAAGTATAGACGGAAACTGTATTAACTGAAATGTTGTCAATTCGGTGAAAAATATAGGTTTTTCTTTTATTTACTCTAAAGCCTCAATTATTAGTCTAAATACAGTGGAACCTCTTTATTGACCCTGAACCAACAAATGCAAGAGTGAATGCGGAATATAGAGGTTTTCGAATTGTTGAATGTGAATGTATTAGAAAATGTTTGAAAGATTCCAATTTCCAATCGACTTTGCTTTGTACCCATTCTTACAAAAAGCCATCACTTGATATGTACTTAAATTTAATATTTTGCTATTCCCATTAGATTGATTCTTTAATATCACTTACTGTAGATTTACCGGCAGTGCACTGAAGTGCAATTTTTGAGAGTCCTTCTCCTGCATTTAACTTGAATAATTTCCATATTTTCAGGACATGAGCAAGTCATGTCATCATAAAACACACCATTAAGAATTATGTTGATCAGTGACACCAATATTAAAAAATAAAGATTTTCTGTATCAAAACAGGGGCTGTTTTGATACAGATTCTAGTTACAAATTGACTTCATTATAATGCAGAGTAGAAAAAAAGAAAAAACAACATGTCACATAATTTAAGTAAGCTAATGTGAAAACACCAATTTTTTTAGCATTGGTTGAATTTAATAATCTAAATGACTCAATTTAATCATCTCTCCGACTATTTTCACCATATAATACATATAAATACGTATAGCTACATACATACATTCATATAATACATATAAACATATAGTTTAAACTATCAGCCCGGAAGGTCCTAAGAAAGAGGCAGTAGGGTTCATAGACAGGTCGTCGGGATGTTGTAATCCATTTCTCCGGAGAACAATGCTTTATTACAACAATAACCCTCCTCCTGCGAAATTAAGCCTTTATGTTCCAATATATTCATTACTCATCTCTATAACTATTCTCTTCTAACACCATTTCATTACTTCACACTAAATTATAGAAACTTTCTTTACCTTGTGTATTATATTTAAATAGATTTGTTTTTTAACAAAAAAAAGGGAAAAAATATGAAACTACCAGAAAAATATCAAAATAAACTTTAACTAAATCTGTGGAACAAGTTTCAAAGACAAAGCTACTACGTGAGTAATCTGATATAAGAGGGTCATCTCTTTGTGTGTGAAAGGACCTTAGGTCCAGTTTCCCTTGATCAGTTTAGGTTAATTCTTGGATAAAATTCTCTTCTTTGTACAATATGTGTATGTGGAATAGCGTTATCAGAACTCTGTTCTGGCATTCTCCACAACCATCCGCTTTTCAACCACCCCATTTCGTCCAGTTGGTTTCTTCCAGTTATTCGATTCGATCAGAACCAAATGGCGATAATTAGAGCGACGACGACGACGACGACACCAACACCAACGTCTACGATTACGACGTATACTAAAGATGATGTCAGCCATTCAGTAATAGAAATGTTTTCAATACGATCGTTACCAACACTCCATTCGCATTACTTCTCAGTAAATTACATTTCGGAAACAAAGAGAATTGTAAGACAAAGAAGGAATAACCGCAGACACTTTCCGTTAATTGATAACAACGAAGGCAAGCAGGAAGGAAATCAGTTATGGGCAGAGACGAAAAGGCTTGCAAAGGTAATTTCCAATCAAGTCAATGATTGAATGGGCGATTTCTAATTGAATTTGTGCGAGTTTTCCAAAGTTTAAATTCATCTACTATTTGAATTATTCAAAATTATAATTTTTCGTTTGATTCTGACAACAAATAGATGTAATTAAATTTGTATTGATCTAGTTGATTAGTGTGGTATCATCTTTAAAGAGACTGATAATTATCGATAACGCCTTTTTGGCCGTCTGTTTGGTCCTTCGTAATCTGTCCGAAACCACTGCGTTGTGCTCTTGGCGCCGTAACATGTATACCCTGACACACACACATATACACATATACATCCTTCACTCGATTCTACATCCTTTTCATCCTCATGTATATTAATGATCAGAACTGTACCGGCAAATCTTATTGCGAAACGGAGGTAAGCCGATACCAAGGGACCGCGCCCGGGCTAGCCGCCATCTTGGTTACTCATGCCCCTCTCAGAAAATTTTGCATCCTTCTCCATATCCTTTATAAGTCCTTAATGTCCTCCTTATCCACAAAACACATTTTGCTAGGACGTCGGTCCATCCCACATCCTTTCACTTGAGTCGATATTCTGCAGAAGCAGAGAGAGACACCGAATAGGCAGAAAAGGAGAGCAAGAGATATTTTGTAAGAATTTCATTTAAAGAATCCTTTCTAGACTTTAATCAATCGATACTGATTAATTAGTTGATATATTAATAGATACATTTTGTTAATTAAAGAAATGGTCTAGATACAGTACGGAAAGTTGCTAACAATTTCTGTTCTCTCATTTAATCGAGAAATGTCCAACTCTGGTTTGATTTCCCTTAACACCACTTGAGCCATTTTGATGCATTCATATTTTAACGTTACGATGCCGTCGTCGTCGTCGTCGTCAGCATCAGCTTCGTCATCGTCGTGGGGGGCATCACAACTCCTCCAAACTCGACCTACCCCCTGAGAGAGTGTTAGACAAGAGCAGACTCCTCTCTCCGATTATTAATGAAAGGTTGCAAACTCCTTTAATTAATTTCGTGCTATTATCCGCCGCATATTAATCAATACAATGGAGTAGAGGGGAAGAGAGAATAAGAGAGAGGTTGGAAGTACTAGTCCCTTGACTTGTCTCAAGTTTGGCCCCTGAACTGATATCACTCCTTCATAAATAAACATTTGGAAGTCTTCGTTTGTTTTATAGAGCGTTATCAGATACACAAAAGATACAAGAAAAGGGTCAGAGTAAAAACTGAAAAACAGGTTTCATCGTAAGAAGTTAAATATTTGATCATTTCAAAGAAATCTCACTAGTGAGATTTCTTTTGCTTTCCGTTGCTAGCAACGGATTCTGGTCAATTTTCCCACTGGACCAGTCATCTCAAATACTGACCGGACAGGTGAAAGGTCAGTTGTCTATTATTTATTCTTCCAGTTTCTTCGAAGGGGTTGAATCTTTTAATAAAAAGGGTGCATACTAATGACTTGGTCAACAGAAACCTAATCCGGTTCCTAAGAAACTTCAAAAACTATTGATTTCATTCTATAAATGTGTTGTAAATAAAAAAAAATTGAAGTAAATATAGTAACGAGAATTAAGAGGTGGTTGAACAGAGAAATGATAAGCATGATAGTGGCAAAGTTCATATACAAGTGTCAGGGTATAAAGTCTCAACCACATCGTATTTCAACTGATTTTCCCAAAGCTTTCGCTTGAATTATACATTTATGAAGCGGTTAGTTCTCGTACAATTTCTATCTTTATTCTTTCACATCCCTCTCCCGGAAATTTGAAAGTGTTTTGTGCCCTTTGTTGTTGATTATTCTATTGCTTGTTCATATTTCACGTACAAAATGTTTTGATTAGCTATTCATGCTCTATGTGTTTTTCCACCTGCAAAACTAATTGCAATGTTACCTATACGCCCGGAAAATGCGAGCTTTTTGCAGATTTTCGTTCTATTTTTCAAAATTTTTAGTATGCGCTTTTTTTTCGAATTAGGTGATAGTGACGATATAAAAATTGCTTAGCTCCGTAACTCCTTTGATGATCCTCACTAAATCTAAGTGAACGTCATCTATTGAAGTCAGTTCTTGAGAAAATTCCTTAAAATTTGTTAAACTTGAAAGTTCTTTTTGTTGGGGGTGAAAAAATTAATTTCCTTTCAGTTTTGATGGTCCATCTCTCCACTAGATTATTTACACTTATTTCTGATAAATACCTATCTAGATGTTTATTTGTGCTATGAATATTAATTACATCCCTCTAGTATAGTATATAGTGGTGCAATTATGTAAAACCTAACATAACCATGTTATCTTAGAATATTAATGGAGCCTCGAACCGTAAACCCATAAAGTTCTACAACGGACCAAGCAAGCAACAAACCACCACCTTCAACCATCCCCCCAAAACTATAAATATCGATCAAATGGAAAGTAGTTTAATATCTAATAGTAAAGTCCTTAAATTTTGCACAAAGTACAAAATAGCCAATACTCTATTCCACTGTCAAAATAATTTACGACCACCAACGTTATTTTTGTTAGTTTGAGGTTAGGTTATACATAGCAACTAATATCCTGACCATTTCAGGAGGGTGACTAATGATTCCGGTGTTTTGTCCTGAAGCATATCCAGGACCGGAACACATGAACTTGACTTAAAATCAAATCCACCCACTTAAATACACAGAAATCCTACTTAAAATCAATTTCTTTTCTGAGTGAATCAAAATTCAAGTCGAGTTGAAAAATAGAAGACTCAATAAAAATTTGATTTCTGTGTAATAATGTCGTTGTTAACGTCACCATCACCATCACCACCACCACCTGCAATTTTACCACCCCTGCATTATAATACCCTGAAAATTCACCCCCACTGCTGTTCACTAAGCTCGAGAAAGTTTGCAGCATCTTTTTCCACGATCTGAGAATGTTTTCTTGCAATCGATCGTATTTTCGTCGAGGAGTTTCATTGGTCTGAAGGCGGAGCACCCTTACTCCCTCCATCATACTAGTGCTTCAGGCACTATTCTCAACCCCACTCACCACTATCCACTGCCTGGCGTTCTGTATATTTCGATGAACAAGTAAGTTGTTTTCATCCCTCTTTTGATGTTTCATTCATACGAAAACTGGACTCGTTGTGTGTATGTGTGACTTTTTCCGTTTTTATCAGCTGATGTTGAGAGAAACAACGTAAAACCACGTGGCTGACCGTTTTCACAGGTTTTCCACCAGACGTGCGCGCATATTTTACGAAGGCAACGAATATATCTATGTAGGATGCAGGAAAAAGGATGAAATACTAATTTGAATAGTTGTGATAGAAAGAGATAGGATTTGAAAGGATGATAGTTTCAGGCGAGGATAAAACAGCTGGAAAACCATGAAAAGTGCTACACTATAATTGTTGGGGAAGGCTTGGTCTAAAATACTTTTACTAGTAGGAGTATTAGTTAATTGTTTTATTTGGTTGACGAAAATTATTCTTGAATTTTCACGTTCAAGGACGTTATTAAAATATCGGTGAATATGGGTCAGAAAATTGACACAAATTTCCAAACCCTTTCTTTCATAGTCCATCGATCACCCCTTCAAAACACAGGCCAAATTTTCAACTTCATTAGAATCATTTGTTGATAACGGCAAAATCTGAAATTCTACACATTATGAATCTTGTATTGTTATTAGAAACTATCTGATTTCCTTTAAAATACTAGTTTGTCTTTAATAGATCTCTATCCATGAGCAATTCTAGTTTATAGAATTAGTTCTTCTGTCTGTATTTGTTGAAAATGATGAAATACAAAGGCCGCCTGTCGTCCGAATGGACGCCTTTGTGTCGCTCTCGGATCATTAGGTACGCGTCAGCTTGGAACTGACGATGACCATTCTTATCCAGTCCACTTGGTTGATCGTTTTCCTGTAAATGTTTCTACCCCTTTTCAGGATTTTCTCTAGAAAAAAGTGCGTAATCGACTTAATCAGTTTCTCAACCCTTAAAATTACTATCTTCTATATGCATAAAAGCAACCTACACAGGATCTATTATAGATACCAACAACGTATCGATAAGACCACAAAGACAAAATGGGTTGTATGTTAAATATAATAAATCTATAAACCTATATAATATATAGACACGTACACGTGAGCTTTTAATAATGCTAATTGCAAATTCTCAAAGCATGCGAACGTACAGAAGTTGGAGAGATGTTTGAATACGTTCTGTGAATCAATATCTAGCTACATGTTCCAATAGGTGGTAATTATTCACCGTGGAGCAGATGCTGCATTTGACAGTTACGAAATTTCTATACTGTTCATTGGTGTGAAAGGAATGAAAAGCATAATCATAATTTTAGAAACAAGAAACCACTAAGAAATCTAAAAAAGTCCTACATCGATTTTCTGAACATTGAAATTCCCCTTTGGACGATATTTCCTTGAAAATCTAATTAAAACTAGCATTTCCTGTAAACGTGCCAGCAAACATTATTAGAAATGTTTTCTAATATGTACAACATATAGTATGTGACCTTTAATATCAGGTTATCAGATATGATAAGGTCGAAAATCGTCTACTAACAGTAACCTAAGAGTGTAATGAGGCGAAGGGGGTTGGAATTAAGCAAGAGAGTTGAGTCCGTAAGGGGAGAGAGCAAAAGGGGTTTTAGGTGATGGCTGAAGTGAGGGGTTTGGAGGAGGCGGCAGTGAAGACGGATTCGATCAATACCGACGCTGGCAACCTCAAGGATCTGTTCTCTTCTCGAATCTCGAATGGTGTTGCCTGCGTCGCAGCTGCCATCCCCTCAAGAAAACATAAATTCAACTTTAGACGTTCCTGATTTAAAACAAACAATTCCTTTTTGGAAAGGTTTCCTACAATTTTCTACATTTCTCCAATTTCTCAAAGTCTCGTATTATCTTATCTTTATTTTAGAGTTTGTTTTGTTGATTTAAAGGCAGTTCTGTTAGTGTTGGCTAACTACCATTTAGAAATCCCTGTGTCGTTCAGGTTCCATATACTAAATCCCCGTTCTTGTTCCGGTAAATTGAGCCCTGGCAACGTCACAAGTACAAGTTGGTCTTAGGGAAAGAGTACATGGTTTGGGGTAAGCGCCCAACATTCCTGTGATCATCATCACAGGAGTATTTCCACTCTGTCGCCTCTGCTCACATGAACGCGTCCTCAGGAACTCCACGGCACTAGTCCAGCGCCGTCCAGTATAGAATCGGCGAAGGGCCTCTAAGCTGATTACACTATACTTTGTGCAACCATTCTCGCGTGCTAGCTCTCTTTAACATTCAACATACCATTGCCGCTCTCTATATACATAGACAACCAAATTGGGCGGTAGGTGGGTGATGATTTTAAGGGTAACAATAGTGGTGATGGTTGTTGGTGGTTTTAGTCGAAACAACAACAACAACAACAATAACAACAAACAGCAACTATAACCAGTGCTGATTTTACAACATCATATTCTACTATAATAGAATATGCCAATACCAAATATTGTATATAATACGTAAACCGTTCAAATACATTTGATGATATTCAGACAAGAAACAGGACAGAATCGATATAATTATCAAGTCCGGTCGACGACAAATTGACAGGGATGATGATGATGTGAGATAAGGAGTGGTCATCATCAAAGTCCATCCCTACTAGGTATTAGAAAACCACTCACATAATTCAGGGAAATGGTTTTCTAATCAAATGAAATTCCATAAGTTAAGAAGAATCTTTGAAATATTTGAAACATACCGGAAAATTGACGGGTATATCAAATATTAAATTACGTAATTTGCTATCAGAATATTTATGAATATAATCTCAACCAACTCTAAAGAAAATGAATTTTAGTAGTATCTATTTATCATGATTGTAACGCAATGCAAGCTATTCCATGTTGTCGTTGAATTATTGAATTCCAGGTGTAAACTGAGAAGAACCAATGCGGTGCATATTTTGAATATGGTCCTATACTTTCTCAAACAAGTGGAGGGATTTGTGTTTCTGTTACAGTAGCGGCGTGAAAAATGTATGAATAAATGTTTAATTTTAGCAAAAATATAAAAGCACGTCACTGTCATCTTTAAATTTTGAAGAGGACAACCTCCTAGTTTATAACTTTTGATTTCCCGCTAGCTAGTTTTATACAAAGTGGTTGGATCATAATACAAGACTATAGTAGCACTTTCACAAAAGACAAAAAGTCTCAACAATGTATGCACTATACTCTATACCAGAGGTTCCCAAAATGTGGCCTGGTAATCTCCACTATGCGTTCAGTAACAGTGGAGCTATTCTAATTCAAAAATTTGCAAATAGTTATTTCGCCAGAAGCTGTTGGTCTGTATGGCCAATCTAGTAGAAAGCCATCTAATTACTATCATTATACGCGTTTTACTATTTCTTCAAAATTTAACCACCAAAATCGTAGAGACCATAAATTTAAACTATAGCACTATTTAAATTTCTTAGTGTAGATCATTTATATTATCAAAGTTAGCAAAACAAATTTAAACCAAATTTTGTCTGAAGCTTGATCTTATCACCTGTTTCAAATATGTATGTAATAGAATATTAAAATAGTACATATAAGCTATAGTTGTTAGTATCGAAAATTGTTCCCACCTACAAATGAAACTACTCATGACTTTGGGTTGTCTTGACTATATTTCGACTAATTGTAAATCCACTCCCCTCTAATGTTAGTTATATTTGAAATCTTATTGGATTTTTCATCCTTTTAACTTTTTAAAATCCATCCTGCCATCTGGTCTACAGTAGCATAACTAAAAATATATAAAACTCCACTACCCCAATTTGTGATCATCATTCGTTTTTTCTCCACTATCTAGCGCTAGCTACCACAAGAGTTTCAAAAACTCTACCCTCTTCAAGTGGACGAGAGAGCGAATGAGAAGGGGTAGTTCATACAAATTCTGAGCAGTGGGGATATATATATTTATATCCTATATCTATATCTATCCTATATATACATGTACAGAAGTTACGACTAAAAGGGGATGATGATGATGATGTCCTAGGGGTTGGTTCTAAAATTGCTCCGCCTCCTAACATGGCCTCCTTTGATGATAATCACAAGGGATTTCGCTACAGAAGAGGCTACTGTAGTATATGTGAGCACCCCTAGTTCCCAGCTTATACATTTACCCCAAGTCCGATTCACACACAAGGTCTTTGTGATGAACAGCCCCAAGTAGACTCGAATTATTCACAAAGTCAGCGTTACACTATAACAAGGATTTCCTACACACAACCCTACAGACTCGTAAATTTTGTACCAATTAGCGATATTTAACTCTTATCAACTCTCAAGGTATCACTACGTATAGAAACAATAGATGTATTTTTAGATTGGTTCAGAAAATTTTAGTATAACTTGGAGTATAATTATTGATAGTATAGTGTAATTGTGGATTTTGGCAAGTTTAATATTCACAAAGCGCCACAATATAACGGCTAGGCACCGGCAAACATAACTTCGCGAACGATATTAATGTATATCGGCCTAGTTGTTTGCTTATCTAGATGTATTATAGACAATAGTGTATCCTTAGCTTTCTAAATATCCCGAAACTATTGTAGATACATAACTTGAATATCTAGAATTACTATCTATTTTATAATTGCTTCAGGAACAAAAAAGGATATTTAGGTATTATTAGGAAAGGAAACCGGAAATTATCGATTTTAGATAAAAGAACAACATTAGTTCCTATACCGATTTAACTGCAGAAGAGTAAAATTTTTGAAAAATTAACAAAATTTGTCGTCACTAGATTTTTCACTTAATAATCCTCCTGTATTAATATTTTTTGTTAATTTATATTTTGATTTGTTTAAATTTGATTTTTTTCACAGACATAAGCATCCCTTGTAAGATTCATTTCCATTCCCTAACCAGTTTTTCAAGTTTGGAGTAAAATAGCGAAACAAATCCAGTGCCAGATGTTCTTTGGGAAGCTGTACGTGTTTCAGATCATTATACATAAACAGCAGCGGGCTTTTTTTCACGATGATACTGCAGGGATGCTGGACCAGTTATTAAAAGACTGACCACTGTCCACTCCTTTCAACTGTTTTCAATTGATAGAAACTGGTTTCTATGGAAGACCGTTATACAAAACAGATTGCTGACAAGATTTTTCGTTTTATTCAAGTTCGGGCAAGCGTTTGTGATACACAATCAGAGATTCTGGAAAAATTACAATTTTATTTACAATATATTAGATAATTTTCAATTATCTCTATTAAGAATGGTGTAAACTACCCGAAATAAAATTATTAAGTGAAATAGTTGGAAACTGCAGAGATTTGTGATATATTTTTGAATTTTCCCGAATGAAAATTTTACAATTTTCCACTGGAAAATGACCACGCGCTGACCTCTAGTGAGCGGAAGGTTTCATAAAATCGATGGACAATTTCCCAACAAAGGTAACTCTACAACTTGGTTGTTATCAAAGCTAGATTTAAAATAATAATAATAATAATAATAACAGGAATAATAATAATAATAAAGTTGTAATTATATAATAAAAAACTCTATTGCATCCTATTTGATTTATCAATTATTTTCTACATAAGATTTAGGAGACAATTCGTAATTTTTCCATTTTATGTCACTTGTTTTTCCATCTTCGACGAAAATTGCGTACGACAATACAAAAAAAATACCCTAAATTTCTGTTCAAGTTCAGTTTCGCCCCACCGCTACCACAAAACTAACCGAACAACCCCTTACATAAATCAACTAACAACGCTATTTCCGCCTATAACGTCGAAAATGCACCAATAAATTATGTTTTCTTATTTTGAGAAGGCGCCGCGACGTCGTTGCCGTTGGAATACGACGCCAAAAAGCCGACTAGAATTTCTACAGTGTAGAAGCCAAGATTTTAACTACCATCATAAAATAGGGTAAAAAATTACAGTATAGTCAGAAGAAATTGTATATACATTTTCAATAAATAGGTTAAGGAAAGGAAAGCTCCAGAATTGACTTAAAAATACTGTTCGTAACTTTTTGCTTGGTTGTCTTTTAAGAAACCATTACGATTTTACATATTCCTAATTTTTATGGGTCGTGTGACCACCAACTGAATCTCGTGGGCACTTTTGCAATCATCAGAGACAAAACTTTTTAGAGCCACTCGTCTAAATCATGAAAAACGAACGAAAAATCCTAAAATGTAATCAAAACTTGAAAAATTATTTTGATCAAGAACAATAATCAATCTGTTTTTATTGTTGCTGATGTAGTAAACAAACTCTTTTGTTGGGTCCTATCACAAAGTAATTTAACTGCAGAAGTCAATAGTCACAAAATTTCTAAGACTGGTGTCCTTCTATTACTAAAAAAATTACTTTTACATCTGTTTTTAGTCAAGAATTTGCCAAGAATCCTTCACAATTTCAAATTTCAGTTACACATTCAAAGTTACAATAATTTGCTGAACGAACATCAGTTACATCAGTTACATTTGCCTATTAGCAAATATACGAACAAAAAACCCTATTATTCAATTAAATCTCACATTTATGTAATTCCCATTTTGGTACAGATTTGCTATTTTCGAAAAAAGAATGCAGCCGAAAACGTGTCAAAAGATCTTGAGAATTATGTTAAAAAACTGTTTTTGTGCTTAAAGACTGAAACTTTCACTTAAAATGCTTAGAAAATGTCTATCTTCCATTTTTGGATAGCTTTGCTATGACTGGGACAAAACAATGAAACAAATATTTCCCGTATTTATTGCTTTTTTTCCTGTTTTTTTATATCCCTGTAGTGATGTTGCAATCATTGCCAACAACCTCTTGTCTTTATCCCCTCATCATAACGCCCCATCTTCTTCCTCGATCAATACCGCCCCGTGTACACTGCCTCTACTACTGCTACTACTTGTATTCATCCCCTTATTTCATCGTCGACGACGACGCTATACCTACTACTTGCTATGCTCATCTCCGGCCAGCATCTTATCTTCCCTTATGTCCTTATTGCAACACACTATACCGATAATATATATTTGTGTTTAGGGTGTCCATCTTAAACGTTCATTCCAACTGATTATAATCCTGCAAACGACCCCTTGAGCATATGATTCATCCCTCGTTTATTAACAAAACAGGCATGCTAAAGGCAAGAAACCGTCCAAGGGGCCAATAGATGAAGGATTCACTCACAAGTTTCAACTATTAAGCCGACATAAGCAAATCTGTGAATACTTGGAAGATCTCAAGCAATTTCTCCCCTACTTGTCCCACCCCTTCTGTACCTTATTATCTATTTATCGCTTTATAGTAAAGGAGCATTAGTAGCAGAAATCCTTGTAGGAAATCTATAGATATTTCTTCAAGTGGAAACGAATTTGTTTTTATAAACCCATGAATTTCTAGACGTCTGTCCAAGATTTAACCACAGAGACAGACCAGATTTTCTTATTGATAGGTATACATCAAAAGCACAAGCTGATTTTGGTTAAGACAAGACGTCAACATAAGCTGTGTGGCCGTCAAAGCAGTATGTTGCTGACGCGTGTAATGAAGGGAAGACGGCGAAACGATGAGAGAACCGTGGCGGCGGCGGCGGCGGCGGTGGTAGTGGCAACGGCAACAGTGGCCGTAGTGGTAGTAGTGGTGATGGTGGTTGTAATAGTCGAGGGATGGACAGAGAAGGCGGGAATTTAATTACTGTTCAACACAGATACTGTAATCTTATTAGCAAGATGCTTTCAAATAACCGGCACAAAAAAAAATGAGCTACAGTCATTTAAAAGCTTCTACTTGTTTTTAACCGTTTCATATTCATGCAAGTGATTAAAAAAACTCAAAAACAAATAAGGAATAAAGGGAGGAATAAAGAGAATTTTTGAAATTTTGGAATTTTGTCGCAGTTATTTGAACAAAAAGCTTCAGAAAACATATTTTCAACCTATTACTATTACCATCTTTATTAAATTATACAACTATGAAGAATAATTGTAAAAATTAGTAAAAACTCTATCAAAATTAATAATAAGTATTAAAAAAAAGCATATAAAAGTAGAAAATTATACAGAAAAGGAAGTTTTTGGTTTCTAAAAATGAGAAATATTGATAAACATAATAAAGTCTAATAATAAGGAATTAATATCCGATTTGTTCATTAAATGGCACAAGAAATAGAGAAAAGTGTTCATTTATTCAATTCGCTTGATTAATAAACTTTCGTTTTCACAAATCCGATAACTAGGGAGTAATGAAAGAGAATCAGCTGAAAATTTGACGATAAACCAGTAATTTTATAAGAAAAGAGAAAATAAATGAAGTTAAAATGTTTAAAATCTACATTTTTTTTGACCAATCGGTGTTGTTTCTTCATTTAGAAAGGAGTGTTTTTTTAGTATTATGAATATATTAGGGAAAACTTGTAAAATAGTTACGGTTAAATACAAAAAACAGTACCCAGAAACATGCAAAATTAGAGGCCCAGAGCATTACAAAAAAAGAATCCTTTTACACATAGTGTTTCTCAAATGGTGTTCCGCGGAATCCTAGAGTTTCACGTAATAAATGTAAAAATAGTTATCTAGTTTGCGTTTTGTAATCGGTTTTCTAATTTGGATCAATTTTAAATACCGTTAACTAATGGAAGATTATCGATTTGTGAGAGATTTTCCATTATTTTTCATTTTCAAAACCGCAAGATCTTCTTGTAATGATGGATATAGTCATATTCTGAAGCAGGTAGACGATTTGTTAAATATTTAATTAAAAAATTCTTTGTTCAGCATCTATAGGTAGTCTCAAAATAAATTTACAATGGAAGAAATTTAAAAAAACATGGTAGAATTCGACTACAACGATATCTCATATAACGATACCTCGGTTATTAGGTAAAAAAAGTATCCAGTCTATTCACTTATATGATATAAGTTACGTATATCATTCTAAGACCCAGATATACATAAGTATTAACACTTGAAAATAATATCACCACATTCTAAAGCCACTAGATACCCTTGCACCGAAATTTTAAACGTAGGTACTTATCATATTATTAAAGAAATTTTTTCAGGCGTTTGGACCATTTATTATATCATCATGATTATGCTGATTTCAGCTGGCTGAATAATGATGATATAATAAATGGCCCAAACGCCTGAAAAAATTTCTTTCAACTTATCATATTATATTTAACTTCTAATTATCATCAATAACAATTGTTTTCATGTCTATATGATGTAGTCAAATTAAACCATGATCGATGAAACTCACTATTAGAAGTTTTGTAATTTTTGATAATTTTTTATCAGACTTTGCAAGCAATTTGTAAGAATTTACTGATAAATTTTGGAAAAAAAATTAGGACAATATTTTTTATAGAAAGACTTTTGTTGTTAACAGATTCAAAAAAAATGTGAAACGAAAAAGATTACGCCTTTGGTAAGAAATAAATAGTATTTTTGAAGTCAATGGAGCCCACTTTATCAAAAAATGTATTTACTCTATAACGTAATTTAGATAAATTAAGTCCGCAGATTGATATTGAAGATAAATTATGAAAGCTGCAATTTAAACTGGAACAAATTACCTAATAAATAGGAATTTCATTAAATAAACAGATCTCTTTATAAAACGATATTAGTAAATATTAAGTGAGAATTGGGTACAGTTATAATGGATGATTGTCGTTGTATGCTGTAAGCGACAAAATCAGACACAGTTTATCAACAAACCAACAGCTGGACCATTTCCATTGAGATTAAAGTCCCCAATAGGTCAAGATGTCATCACGAATTCCTGCCCTGTAAAACCAGTTCCTCTACTAACAACCCTCTAACTCTAAAAAACTGAACCTATAGACACATAACTAGGTATAACATCTACAAAGATACGAGTATTAATATTACACATTGTTGAGTCTTGGAAATATAGTCTCAAAATAAAATCTTATCTAAAATTAATCTTGTAGTATGGATTAAGAGATGTAAGCGGCGTAATGGCGTCTTTTGTAATAGTCGATTATATTCAAGAGGGGTAACAGAATCCACCCCTTTTCTATTTTTCCTTTGTCCCTCTATCTCTCTCTCGCTTTCTCTCTAGTTCTAAATAGGGTGTAGTTTTTTTATTGGAAAATTTTATTTGCCTCTCCCTAGACATTGAGTATTGCCAAAGAAAAGGGGTTTATGTATTGGAAACACACATCCAATATAAAGAATGTCCTATTTTGTGTTGATTATATCCTGGATATAAAATGGGGCGGTTTTCCAAGGGACTGAAATAAGGGGAGAAGAAAGATGGGAGAATAGACCAGTGAAATTCTCAAGTGCAATCGCAATATTTCATATAAGATACGAAATTTTATGAGAGACGTTGTTTAGAAATTACAGCAAACCAAGCAATGTGAACTTTGTCGAATTATAATTTTATTATTTTGCCACAGAAATAAAATTTACACCAAAACTCCAACAACTTCTTTATCGATTATTTTTTCATTTTTGAATAAGAGGAATGTATTTTATCAATGTTTCAAAGTTACTCTAGTATTAGGCAAAATTGAAAGGGTGGCGGAGGGTGCATGCACATTATACAATACCTTCCTTATGATCTATTGCTTTGGCAAGTATCCTCCAAACTCTCTGTCAGGAATTCAACGATCTTATGTTAATTATAGCTTGTGGTCGTCTCAATATTCATAACATTCAAAAAGGGGCCCCCTCCCGTCTAGCTACTTCTAATTGCAGATAGTTGCCAAGTTGTAGGCCTTTTTGGTCCTTAGACGCTACCATTCGACCGTTCAACTTGGCTGCTGGACTATGTAGGGGTCTAACGCCATTTTTATGTTCTGAACCTAATAGTAAATTGCTATCGATAACGTTAGTAGCAACCCTCTCTCTATTGGACTCGAAACGGAACTTTGAAGAAGGGACTTATGGGAAATGGGTGGGGAATTGAGGGACGGAAGGGTACAGACACTAAATAGATCACAGCAAAACGTTTAATGTAAGAAAATCTCGTTCGTAGCAAACTACAAGAATATTTTTAACAAAATTAGTCCACAGGATAGTTTCAAATTAACTAGTTATATTAAAATGAAAGCTGTCCTCTTGTATATTGAAAGATATGATTTTTCTTATCATTTATCAGTTATATTACAGTATTGTTGAAATTTTAAATGAAAAACTTGCAATAGCAACTTTTGAAAGTTGAAAAGTTGTTGTTCGACCCCGGCCGTAGTTTATTAAAGCTCTCTATATACCTTCTAGTCTTACCGACTTGTAAGTTACTAAACAATGTAAGCTCGAATAAGCTCTTGCCTATTTAGTTTCTAATTTGTACATAAAGCAAGCAAAGCTACGGCCGCAGGGTTCTTACCTTAAACTTCAGCAAAGATGCGTCTTAAGGGTTTAAATCCTGTTTTTGTTCAAAAACGAACAAGAACTTGACTCCAATGTTAAATCTATAATCATAACTAACTGAAAAGGAAAAAAACCCGACTATAATAGAAACAAAACTAAATAAATTATAATGAAAAACTCGACTAAACATAAATCGTATAAGTAGGTACTAGATTATGATTTTGAATTAAATCAGTCCAACATTAATGGTCTATCTATCTCAGAATTGACGTGCAATAATCCCAAAGGAATGATCGTTTCTGGTCCATAAAACAGTATATTCTATAGATATATAGACAACCACAACTGTATCATCGTCTCCACATCATGTTTAAACATTGCCTAGTTTAACGATCTCATATAATACATTTGAAGTGGATTTGAATTAACCATTCCCAGAACCTCAATAATGATAATAAGGCTTCTTAGTTTTATCGTACAGCGGCGGTACGTCAAAATTCCAACATATCTCAATCAGGAGAAAATAGAACGGAAACGATTACTTTTCTTAGAGAAGAGAAAGGAGAATAATCTCCCCATGTAGATACCCCTACACATGATAACAATAAGTGACATGCGAGACAAAGATTGCAATTAGAATATTATTATCCCTCCGTAAAGTGGTCTAGTTTCAAACAGGCTACGGAATTAATTTGTTTAATTTAATCTAAATCTTTTTTTATTAATTATTATTATCCTGTGCTTAAAATGTAATTTTTTTACAGAAATTGGAAATCTATTTAATTTGAAGAGGAAGTGAGCTAGAGACACCACCAGGTCTGTTAGGAAATGAACAAAAATGGAATTTTATCTATATTTGGACCGCCACTGTATCTGTCCCAACTTAATCCTATCATTCTATCGTCCATAACCCGAAAAGTCGCGATACAATCAGTCTGGGATATCTCTACATCCTTATACAAGTCAACAAAACAACCCAAACAGTTAGTTTTATTGTCAATGTTCGTATGGCAATAACAGTTTTAGATAGTCCTCCTAGTTGGGTTAGTTTCGTTGTAAGACGAACTAGGAAAGTGTTCCCTAAGGATACGGCAAGGACTACTACTAATCCACAAGACTCAAGAGATACCCTTGTATACATATAGGTAGTATATCTATGTGGAAGGCGATGAAACAGAATTTAAGCGAAAATACGAGACGTTCACAAGGGGTAGGTAGTGGTGGTCGTCGTCGTTATATATCTAACTATCTGCAGTAGTAGAAAATTAGGAGGGATGAAGATCTGTGTGTGTAACCAATGTGTTATACAGGGCAGACTCTAATTTATTCATGGCAGTCTACAACATGACGGTTGGAATCGGTCTGTATATATATATATATATATATGTGTGTGTGGGAGATTTCAACTTGGATTAGCTTCCAGTCATAATCACATCGAATTTGTTGAAAATGTAAAGAGACAGAGTGAGTATAGAGAGGAAACTGGTAGGGATTGAGGATAAGATAGTCTCGGGAATAGTTTAGTTTAGATTCTAGTAGTAGTTTGACTTTCAGGACTACTTGGCCTCTCTTCGTTCGTCCGGTCATTCTATGTGTTAATGTTACCAACAATGATGAACTAAAGTTTTATTGTTCAAATGACGACGTTTTGTTTCGATCGAGGATAAAGAGAAGTAATAGTCGAGTAGGTGGTAAATTTCACGAAACGGGGGAAAGGGGGGGTGGATTAAAGATGACACCATCAATGCAGGATATGGCGAAACTAGAAACATTTGCAACTTGGTTAAGCGTAGAGAAAGAGAAATCTCGAAGTTGGATTAAACAATTCTCGTATCGAACTTTACCAAATTGACAAACTAATGTTATTGCTTAAAGTAATAATAAATAAATAATTTTTTGGATAACGTTTTGTATTAATTCTGTCCTATTCTCGCTTCTTGTTATTACTGCCACTGAAATTGATAAAGTTGTCGATTTATTGTGTTAACGTAGCATTAATATAGACGATCGACGAACTTACCAAAGGCTACTTGCAAAGTTGTAAAGCTACATTTCTCATACCTGTAAACTCTATCTATATACACACATTAATGTAGTTATACTATATAGATAACGTATATAGTATATAATATTACAAAATTCTATTTCACTCTAACACATATATATTCTCCTATAAAGATCAAATTGCAATCTTGACCATCCCAAAATTTATTCAACTGAATTGAGTTATATGATAGGATCTCTTGGCTCCAGGAGTTCGAAACTTGCTAACTCTGCTATACTATTAGTTAGTTTGACCAAGAAAAATCGATCAACCAAAGAAGGATATCTATCAATGTTTCAATAAACTAAATCAAGAATTATTCGATGATTATTAAAATTGATAATTATTCAAAAGATAATAATAACAATCATAGAGCATTGGTAGTTGTTAGTTATTTAAATAACTTGGCCAACTGATTAATTGGTTTAAACTTCAACATTCAATTATATTTATAAAGACGGATTCTAAAGGGTCTCTCCTGGTCTTGTCTTTCATCTGAAACTTTAAAGCTAGATCGGCAATAGGCCGAAATTAGATGAAGACGCCAGCAAAGCACGAAAACCGAATGATTCCTTTAAGGCAGTCTAAAGTGAGTGTTTCTGATGTGTATTAAATTAGAAGATAGACACGACTATATGTCTATATTACATGCACGTTCTGCATTTAGAAAGAAAATTGAACAAATGAAGCTTTTCCTAGGAAACAATCGAATAATCTGTTGTCCTTATTGATAATAATATTAATAATAATACCTCCAAAAAGTTCATTGAAAAGATACAGGTTTCCTAAAGCCCTATAGCTAGACCAACCTGTTTCTTTACGTGTATCATTTTTTCCCGTATCCACAACCAAATAGACGAAATTCTTAGGGGTGACACAAAATCTTTCAAGGGTGGCAAAATTCAACTTTAAATGTACTTACCATACTTTCAGACGGGAAAAATTATCCTATAAAATCAATAATGTTGGGAAAATCTTGAAACAATCATTAATTTAAGAGTAAAATTTCAATACAGGACTCTGTCATGTACAGTTACGTGCACATAAAAGAGAACGCTTATTGGGGACCTGTGTAAATCGGCCTACCGAGGGTGGTCTCCACAAGATGACTTAAGCTTCACAGACCAGAATCTGGCCAATCTAGTAGGAAAGATATTCTATCTCTGCACCTTCCTACTTTAAAGAGCTAAAAAGCCTGACTCAGACCACCGATAATCTTTTAAGGTATTCTTTTTTTTTGATCAACTATTTCAAAACAAAATCTAAAACCATGGTGTGCTGTAAAACTTACCTTTTCGATGATATCCCTTTCGATGAACCTCTCCGATAAGGTTGTGGAGTCCCCCAACACTGATCATCAATGGTGGATGGTAGTGGTTCATTTAGAAAACACTTCACATTATTGATAACTTTTACGATTTATTGTTAGTGGTAAGTTCACCACCGCACTTGCACTGATTGATTCACAACAAACACTGTGTCCAAGACACAGATAGATTAGAAAAATTTTGATGTTGACTCGTCGATGTCTTAAAATCAACTGATTAGAAAACTTGTAACAATAAATTAGACAAAGGACATTATGCAACTTTATTTCGTATGTATCGTTTGTTATCAAAAACCAAAAACTTCTCTGTGTCGTAAAGTATGTAACAGCTAAGTAAACAGTGTCGGACTGGACAGGGGTGATATGGAGAGATTCCCTCCGAGGCCAATGAGTTTTTGGGAGCTAAATAATGTTTGAAGGGCCACCGATAATCTGTTAAGTACCTAATTTGTTTTTGATCGCCAGCTGAAGAGATACCTTCGTTTGCTATAAATTCCCCACCGAGGCCAAAGTAAGCCAGTCCGGACCTATTCAGACGGTTCATAAAATCTTCTGATTGAGCCAGATATAGTAAAATTACGTATCATAAAGTGGTTAACAGACGGTAAAGGCACTAAAATATATTCGTACCTCAGTTTGAGGAGAGCTAGACCATGGACCACTTATAGAAGGAACAGATGGACTTAAAATTTTCTGTGCTTGAAGTCGCAAAAACGCAAATCGAAGAAAGAAGAGG
>JAZBHA010000717.1:3801-15342 GCA_037464855.1 Iselma pallidipennis
GATTCTTTGAGAACAAAATCGTGACGATTGTCATTAAAAAAAAAAGAATACAGGACGATACCATGAAGATTGATAATGGATATCTGTCCATAATATCGATCAGGACTCGATTGATGTACCTAAATAGAAAGAAAAAGTGTTAAAGAAAGAGAGAGATGGTAGGACGATTTGACCACCCATCGTGGTCAGGTACTGTAATGATGCCATTAGAACACACCAGATTACAGAGCAATGCCGAACAATTGAGTGTACGGTGCTACCAATCGCGCCTCTGTTACCACCAGGACCGTACTGTGTGCTTTTAGCAATCATCTTTAACCCTTCAATTGTAATGATGATGGTGATGATGGTCAAAAATCATTCTTTATCTTTGCTTGGTCAGTATTCTTTTTGGGCCAAGACACAACAATATAATATATGATTTGATTTGATATATATACATAGTGGAGGGAAATAATAATAAAAATAGGCGCCGATTTTTATTACCAACTAGAATTTGTTAGTTATAAAACACAGACTAAGATAGGCTCGTAAAGATCATTATCTGCCAATTATTGATCAATAAAATCAGATTATTATAGTCAGGCAGACGAGCTTTTATAGGTCTTTGTCTCGATCCTCTGTATTTTTTTTTATGCAACTATTAAGATCAGCTATAAACTTTTCATAAATAATTGTTAATTGTTCAATATTTTACAAATAATATAGATTTTAGTTAATTTAACTAAAAGAGACATATGTATTATATGTACATAAATGGATATGTTTATATAGTATAAGTAGCATGTCATCATAGACAAGCTGTCAGTCTAGTCACAACTACTGGAATCCTATTCTGTCTATCTAATCCTTTGGACTTATGTCCTCAATGTCATTTCTTGATTTAGTCGTTACAGTTAGACCGAAAGGCTTAAATAATGTCGCACACCATCTTCATCTATATAGTCTATCTATCTTTATTATCTTATGTAGGCATTGATTAAAGATTACAGATGATTGCTTAGTGAATATTTATTAGAAAAATGAGCATTTTTTTCGCTTTTGGTGAGCTTGTCGTTATCAAATCTGGATTATAACAGGCGACAAAAACGTAACCTATTAGCCGTATTTTGATGATGAAGCGTATTCGAGTATTCTTCATCTAACGCTTTTGATTGGCGGCAAATTAAGCCACACTCGTGACTGCTCCACTCTACAATGAAGTTTGTATTCAAACCGTACCACAGGTCAGTGTTTGAATACTTGCGAGGTTTATTCAAACCAGTCGCAATGTGACGTCACTGTTATATCGCCAAAATGCATGTATTCGAAGCGAATTGAACCCGCTGCATTGCCAAAATATGACTATTTACTTCAGATTGTTGCTGCCACAATCTTTTCATCCAAAAATCATTGAATCAATACCTTAATAAACTTTGCTCAAAAAAGAGAAATTGGTAGCGAAGAATGTTTATGTTATCCGCTAAATATCAACCCAATCAGTCCTGTAATTCAATTGTAATTGAAAAGGAAAGTACAATCAAACCATTGATAACGAAAACCTTAATAAAAAACATTTTAAAATTCCTAATAAATTTCCTGATCATTGAATTCGTTCGGATACAATTAAAAATTTCATTTTATCGAACTCGGAACATATACTATATATGTATGTGTGTGTTTGTGTAATCAACCACACAGACATGCCACTAATTGAACTCTCATCAATACCAATTACTGTAATTATAGATTATCCGATACGCTTAATTGATATTTTATTAACAAACAGGGGGGACCCGTATCAGAATGAAAATTTCAGAATTTGGTTTATAATCAACATCAGTATTAATAATAATAACAACAACGAAAAGGAGAGAGATCGAGAGAGAGAGAAATTCAAGCGTTTGATTAGATGTTTAATTGGCTACTGTCGATAATTCAATTAACCATCATCATCATCATCATCATCATCAACAATATTTGATGTTGATCCAGTTCGTTTAAATCTACAAAAAAAAAATTGATTTTGTTCTCTATAAAGGGAAAATTTTTATTGAGACCCTTTACTACATAACAACAACCCAGTATCACAACTAACTAAGTATTTTACAAGGACTAATTAATCGAGGGCGGTATGCCAACAGCCATGTCTTGTTGCATATTCATAACATGTTTATCAAACTTATATTATCTTTAACTTTAGTTAGTCTACCGTATGGATTATGATTACATCTCTTCTCTCTCTTTATTATATCTATCTATCTATATGTATAAAGCTTTAACTGGAATTTCATTATTAAGTCTTAATGTTGGCAGGAATTTAATTAGCAATATTCTAAGAAAAAAACAAAAAAACTCTAAAATGAAGCTCTGTACAAAAAAAATCGTCACAGCCAAATACATTGACTTGCTACTGCTTCCTGCCTGAAGTTACCTGATTTATTTCTTGGACAAATAAAACAAGAAGGCACAAGAAAAAGTTTAAGAAACGATCACAGTATGGTTCCTAGAGCCTTGAGGAAGCTACCAAACTAATAAGGTATCGAAACGCTGTTGGTTTTTTCTAAACGCAAGCCACAATTATTAGCAGATTTGCTAACAGGAACGTATTGGGAAAATGGTGAAACTAAAAAAGAATTTCGATAGTTTACTCTTTTCTGTGTATTTTTACATTTTATATGATCGACATGGCAAGCCGGTTTTCTTCCTGTTTACGTGCATGTTCCTGTATGTTATGCAAAACGTTTCTTGTATGTACCTCCTCCTATTTTTAAATTTAAACAATATGCAAACATGTTTAAATACCATTATACCACACAAACACACATGCATACTAGGTATACATATAAGCTTTGAAGATTGCATGATCGAAAGTTGTTAGGATATTCCTGAAAGCGCGCCACTGACGGTCCATAAATCGTCAAGTTATAATAACAACAATAACAACAACTCGATTTTCTTTACTGATAGTCACTTGAAAACGATGCTAATTATAATAGTTCTGGTTACAATTTTTCTACACACATTACCGCCCCCAAAAATTTAATTATAAACTAAATCAACGGTAGTTGTTTGTAACGAGATATATCCGTTAAATGTGAACATTCAACAAAAATCTTTCTTGTTTAATTTTTATTATTTTTTTTTTCTTTGTGCGTTTCACAATCACCCTCTTCACCCTCTACCTCTACGTCTCTCTCTAGCTTCAACACAATTTTATTTCTTATCGCTCCCACGTTATAAATTAATAAAGTGCGTACCTAATATTTATTTCGAGATAAAGTCGTTCGAGTTTCATGAGAAGGATAAATTTATACTAACAGGTAAAACAGAGACTATAAGACTCTATTTATGGCTTTTTATCCAACATTTATCAAAAAGATTTGTTTTTTTTCTTAAATTGAGGAAACCCATAGACTGTTTATTATTTATTTATTTATTTTTGTTTAACAGGTACCACAAACGAAAGGTAAATTAAGTCATTATATCTAGATAATAATTCTTTTCTCTAAATGTTACAAATGAATTTTGTCCTATTTGTTGCCTAAAATTTACTCCTAAGCTTATAATAATATTCCTTCTAACCTATACATGATGCATATTGTGGATGATTAATTAATATTGGTAAGAGATAGAACATGGAGAAGGGTGGTGGTGGTGGTGGTGGTGGTGGTGGTGGTGGTAGTAGTGGTGGACTTCAGTAGCTTGCCTAAAGGATAACTAATGATTTGTAAAGACGATGTTCGTGTCTAAAGCCCTAACGTCCCTGTTATGTTCTTTATTATTATGTTTATTAATAATCCTGAAACTGTTGCCTAAGCGGCGTTGTCGTCGTTTTCCAAACAGGGGGTTTTCTCACTGGCTTTAATACATGATGGACTGTGTATTAAATTCATGTCCAAAGAATGACATATACATACAGATCATTGATCTTAAATGTAATAACACATATGGGACCTAGGACATGAATGGGATGATAAGGAGAGAAGGCAAGATATTCAAAGGACAGGAAGGACAAATTGATAACAGAATTTCATTAGTTTTGAGAAATTTATGAAATACTAAGAAAGAAACTTTTTTTGAAAATTCAGGAATTGTCACAAAAAACTCTAAAATTTTGCTGTTTCTTTTCAGATGTGCCGAATGCCTGCTTTCAACGTGGAAGTCCAAACGTCACCTATGAGCGCAAAGTAAAGTGAAGTGAAAAAAGAGCAAGTGAAGTTACTGAACCTTCGGCGCTCCCTGTCGCAAAAGCCACAAACCCCAGGGCCTACGAGTATTTGGTCGGAATTGATACGACAGGACTGTCATGTCTTTCATATTGGTTCTTATGAGAAAAGTGACAAAACTTGAAAGCGCTTCGGGCAAAAATTTCGATTGCATCCGATCAAATCGATCTAGTCCCTTAAGTGGGATCCACAAGCTCCAACTTTACGATGGCGCACAGAAACCTCAGTTTACTGAAGTATCTCCATCAGGAAGTGGAGCGTATGGATCTGACTTAACTCTATCGACAGCAGTCCAGTTTGACAGACCTTAACCCTATTCGCTCCGAAATCGTTCATGTAAACAACTTGCTTCGCACTCTACTCCAACATGCTCTAGGTGCACACCTGCCTCATAAAACTGGATTTAGCTTCGTGGTGGTTGAACTTTTAAAAGACGAATTAATTCACTGAACGATCAGACAATTGCAGAATGGTTAGGCTGTAACAACTCCAAACAGCTCTAAAATCTTCAATCTTGGAGGAGGACAACTTGAATCAATGTATATAACTGGATGCCAGTAAAGAATCTCACACATTATCGATAATCACTTATATACAAAAAAAAATTGTGGGAAATGAAAAGTCGTCATCGTAGTCGCTTCCATCAGAAACGAATCAAAAAAAAAAAATGAAAGAAACAAATCGACGACAAATGATGATGATGATGATGATGATGATGATGGTGATGGACAATAATTGAACTACCTGATGTAAGCCAATTGGCTGTCGAAGACCAGTAGTCAACCTAAACTCACATAAATCAGTCTCTATCTTTATCATACTCGAACGATAATTGGATTAAAAACAAACAAGATCAAAGAGGGAATTTGTTGGAATGATTAAGCACAAACCATAGATTTTGTCTTGTCTTATCCTCTAACCATCAACAAGATGCTCAAAGTAGAAAAAAAAATTGTCAACTGACATCTATGAACATTACTATTAAATACTTTAATAGAATATCTTTTGTTAACCTGTTTCTATCAACTTACAGCCATTTGGTTAGGAATAAGGATTGTCCAATTATTATTAGTCAATATGCTTGCAATTGTAAGAATATTGAAAGATTATATGATTGGACAACCCTTAGTTGTTATTAAAATCTTGACATGTCATCCAATTTGATTGAGTCGTTTTGGTCGCCATCGAAAGATCACTAAACTAAGATAAAGGTCGATTTATTCAATTTTCCTGTCTCTCAGCGCAACAACAGCATCCATAATGTACCCAGGTAGTAGCTCTCTTCGATTCTTATGTTATTTTACTTTTTTTTTGTTTATTTCTTTTCAAAAATAAAAAATAAAAAATCCGATAGTAACGCCAACGACAAAGCGATAAATCTTGTCATTAGTATTGAAAATAACTACGATATCGTCTGATATAAAAGAAAGAAAACGAAAAATGTATACAAAGATTAATAGATTTATGTTAAGAACACGATTTTAAACTTAAAAGAACCTTATGGAAACGTAGGTACAATTATTTTCATTTGAAGTTGGTCTTTTTTGCCTCCAAGTAGGTATTTATTGGCAATTGCAATTGCAATTTTTTCTTCAATATTGTTGGTATTCGTGCATCCGTTCTGTACCACAAAAAAAAAACAAGAAGAATCTCGATTTGTTAGACCGCCCGATGACATTGTTGATTACTCCATTGATGACGTCATAATTATTGTTCCTTTTTGTAACAAATTTTATCGACAACACATCGGCACCTTTATCACCTGCTGGGCTCAATTTCATTCCTGATTCTGCATGGGCGATCAATGGATTTTTAATAGTTTCGGAAATCGACCATGATGATATTCAAAAAATCAACAGAGAAAAAGGATTGGGAATACGAAATCAAACTACTGATTGTGAGTTGAATAAATTGAAAATTATGATGAATTGATGAACAGACATAGTGAAGGAAAAAATAGAGAAGCCGGTTCTGTCTGTGCATGTGAATATGTGTGTCGAGAGCCAAGAGTCATTAGAGATGTGAATTATTTTACACGGGTTTTCGATTTAATTTAGAAATGTATGTGCAATAATTCAGAATATCCGATCTAATAAGAATACAATAAATCTATCTACTAGTAGTAGTAGTTGAGGGGGAATTTAGACGGATAATTTATGGTAGAACCATTGAATTAACTTTATGCATGTAGATTGGTTAGATTTCATTTGAATAAATCAGTGTTTAAACTAATCAATCGTTATCATTTCTCAAATTCTAACAACAGAACAAAAGGAAGACTGATAAGACATCACGAACAATATTGTGGATCTAATCTAAACCATAAATGTTTATCCCGCAAAAAACGTCCAAAAAAATGTAGTGTTAAAAGACAGCTAACAAAGAGTTTTGTAATTAAAAGGAAAAGGATTGGCCAGTTTTTAGAGTAAAGATTGTCATTTACTGCAAGCAGGGCTCACTCAAAGCACTGAGCCCAAAGGTGCCAAAATCGCTTAAGTACTATACTCAGCTATAACGACATCTTGTGTAATGAAAACTCGGATATTAGCTACAATTACACTGTTCAAGTAACGCCGTTATAACCAAGTTGAGACTGCCTCAACGTGTGTAAGGAGCAATGCAAAGGTACCTGCATGGGATCGGCATAAAAGAGCTTGCATGGAAGCACTGTTATGTCTGGATTTAAGCCTTTAGATGACACCTTGCCAGTGTGAACATTGATTAGAATCACTAGAGTGAGGCTCAATCCTTTTAAACTCTCTTTTAAATTAGATTTGCTGCAGCTAATTTTGGCACAAAAGTGTATTTGAAGTATAAGCAGTACATTTGATCTCAAAAAATTCCAAATTTAGCACCAAACCAACTAGAAGACTGGGATTTTTTGCTGACTATACTTAGGTGGTTCAAATATAAACAAGACTTTCATCGGTACGCGCGCAAACCTTCATTTAGGTTGAAATAACTTCATGGGCAGTTAGAAAGGAGTATTGGCAATAGTTTGGCATGATCATGAGTGTAAGTCTCACTTCTAAATGCGTTTTTCAATTTTTTAAACGATCCCATCTAGTCAAAAACTTGTGTTTTCTAGAGGCTAGCTTTAGCTAACTGGGCACTAAGTCCACTTAAAATTTCAGGCGATTAAACCTTTTCATTAACAAGAAAACGCACACTTAGGCTTTGTGCAACAAGCACCTGTAACTCCTTCACAATATTTTCCTTTACTTTTACCAAAACATATTTTACTACCTAACTATCATGCAAAACTATTGCCGATACTCCGATTTAAGACTCCTAGGCAGTTATTTTATCCTGCATGAAGGTTTAAGCTCGTAGCAATGAAAGCTCGCTTTATATGTGAATTGATTTTAGATTGGACGCGCGATATAGGTGCCCAATAAATTTTCGTCATTATTATCACTATTACTTCTGAATCAATGGGCAATATTTTATTGAAAGATTCGACCTCTGTTCATTTTTTACCTGGACTTGACTTGTTGTTTCTATATAGGTAGTAGAAGAACCACACAGGAGGGTGCAAAAGCCATTGTCAAATCCTGATCACTACACATGTATCAGAAATCTGAGCTTATATACACACACTGAATTGGTCTTTTTTTTGTCAGACATTCTTATACCTATAATATGTCGAAAAATTCATTTCTTTTCTTTTTCTATTTGAAAAGGTCGATATGATGATAATAGTAATAATAAATATTCTAGAGATAAAAGCCTCAATAAATTAGATTAGAAATTCTAATTCATGATATCTATCAAATGATGATGGATAGGCTAGTTACTGACTGACGTTAGATCAAATTTTGATTATAACAGAAAAAAAGATCCTACACACACACACACATAGAAAGAGAGAAATAATATCTAAGATTGACATAGAAAATTCCACATTATGATCGATTGACTCGAATTGGTCAATTTGCAAGTGTAATTTCTTCTTGGCATCAACATTTTGGAAATTTTTTGTTGTTGTTGTTTGTTACCAACTCGCGGGGGCGTCCCAATAATGGCGGCAATCCAATAGTTTTTTGATATAAATCAGCATTTTTCCTATATATGTATATACTTACTATAGGTCCATGTGTCTCTATCAAAAACTCGCACTATCGGTGGTTGTCAGATAACAGATCTTCGATTAGAGTTGGCTCGGCATGGGTTCACAACAGGGGAACCAGCTGACGATCGGTCATGGCCCACTCGAACATCGCCGCCTTATTGACTCATACGTCATTGTGTCGTGGCACGGCCTCCACCGATTTATTAGGTGTTTTCGCCTCCACGATACACATCCCTCCCCCCATCCCGCCTCCTCCCTAGATATCATCTAGATAAGAGTAGAGAAGACCAAGAAGAGTGGACTAGGTGGAGGAGGAGAGAAAGGACGAAATGGTAGAGGAAAATTAGAAACGACAAACACCTGGAATTTGTGTGTGACAAAAATTATATGGTCGTGTATTATTTTGATTTAGTTGGATCGACGGAAAATGTGTCACTATTCTAAGAAGGTATTCTCAATTTACATTTTACGAGAATCCATATGAGAATATTGATGAGAATCTTGAAGATCTTAATGGCGATGAAAAATTTTATGATAGGTTTGATATAAGGATAGGAGGAAAAAAAACTGGTTGGTTGGTTTTTTCGATGAAATTTTTAAAAAACTATCTATCTTTCATGCCACGTACGTGATATATTGATGTAGAGATTGGTCAAAATATGTTCAAAATTTCTTCATCTTGATATAACAAAACTAACATGTGTAAGTGCCAGGATATTTCAAATCATTGGAGGAGAGTCGTTGATTAGGTCGGTCATCTACAATTGTCAATTTTAAGTGTATCAGCTATGGACATACGTTTATTGACCACTGCCTACTTTGATCTAAAATATCGTGGTACACTTCTTATTTCCACATATGTACCTATATAGGTATAGCAGGTGTTTACGAAAAATTACAAGAAATTCGTTGTAATCGACACAGAGAAGAGATAAGACATATTTATCCACCTGTTTCCTGTTCGTCGATAATGTTGAAATAATTGCTTGAATTGAAACGACACCAAAAAAAGAACAACAAACCAAAAAAAATATTATTATTAATAAATAAATTGAAAAGAGATGACAATTATTATTATGGTTGATAATCATCAAGTGGAAGAAAGATGGAACGAAAAATTCTATATATCCAACAACTATATAGATATACTAGTAATAATATATTCAGGTAGCGAGCATTCTGGTCGCGTCAGAGACCAGCCTATACATCACGACATATAATTGCAGTTAGCCGAGATCAAAATCTTTACTCATAAATTTGTAAAATAAATATTACACACAACAACAACAACAAAATCTCTGGGACTCTCAGTCTCTCGCGCTCTGAGCTTTACGTGCAACTATGGAGATGAAGTGGCACGATTTGATTTGGTTTATCGTCTGTTGACGGTGTTATGTTGTTGTATAGCAGTTATGATTATGTGACTTGTGTGTTGTGGTACTATTATATGGTTTAGACTTCTTCTTTGTTGCTTTGTTGTTGGGATCAGAAACCGCACATGGAAAAAAATTCCACATTTAATAATAAATTAATCCTACAACTCCTAGGTTTTTATTCCGTGAAATAAATTATGCATGTTGTTAATTAAATTTATTATAAAAGAAACAGTAGCTCAACTGGCTAGTCTCGCTGCTGACAATCATAAAGTAGTTGAATTAATTTTTAAAACTTATAGCTAAGATTATACTTTTCACAGTCAAACAATACTAATAATTCCTGGATCATCACGATTTCTTCCCCGAAAAACTCCACAAGTTTGATGTTGGTTGGTTGGTTGGTTGGTGGGCCATTGTTACAGACACAGAAGGGCTGTATAATTACAGAATACAATCAGAAGGCGCTAATCTGCCGACGGGTTGAAGTGAATTGGACTACAAAGGAAACACAAGCTAGTCCAGCAAAGGCCAGGAAATTTGACAGGCGGGTCAAAGGTGGTGGTTGTTGTTGGCTGGTGGTGGTGGTGGTGGGTGGTGGTTAGTAGTTGTTGCGCTTCGGGCATATTCATTTACTGGTCTGCTTCATCTCTCTGTCTGGATTTACTGTAAATTCCTTTGATTATGTATTGAAGATACATACATATACCTAACAACATGTAACAAAACATATTTAGCCGAAGTTTGACAGACACTTGGAGGCAGACTAAGAAACTTAATTACTATTTGAGGGTCGCTCAACTTTAGGACAAAATTCTCTATGCTGATTTACATAAATTTTTATTTAATTGTTGGTATATATAATTGGAAATAATTCACCCATTCTATTTGCTTTAAATAATTTGAACCATAAATTTAAATTTCGATCAGCTATCGAACAACTAAAACCAAAACTCACCCATTTATTAATCTCTATCGTTCTCTACATTTCAAATTACAATTCACAGCAAGCTTTAATGAAAAACAAATCATCCAATTTACAACAAATTTAATGATTAACACAATCAAGAACCAAACAATAATGGAATAAAGTAAATAGAAGCAAATTTGAAGACGGTCCTGTCCTGTCCATTCGGGCCAATAATGGTGTGGCCACGACAGTTGCGACAGTGGCGTAACATCAGTCTCCTTCAGTTCTTGTGGCTGGCTGGTTGTTGTATTGGACCACCTGCAGTGTCGCCCGTCACAGGGGTCCTAATATAAATCAAAACTACCGATCACATTAAAGTTGTGCTCGCAATTATGGACGCGTCAAAGTTTTATTTATATCGTCCAGTGTGCTCCGCACCGATACATTACCACCTGCTGGATCATCTCTTACAAATCTTTAGTGTTTTCTTTTTATTATTATTAATATTATTCCTTTTTAAGAATAAACAATTTTTGATCTATGACCGATTAAAATCGGATAGATACCACCAAACATGATGACCGATCACCGGAACTAATCATTTCAAGATTTAAAATTAAAAATTTATATGTATACATATATGTATAAGAATGAATAATAAAAAATCAAGTTGGCCAGTAGGTGGGCATGATTTTGTTTCTTGTGTTTGTGTTTGTATTTATATAAGAGGGCGAGTGTAGAATCGGGGGGGTTACCGGGGGGTGGGCGATGGGTGAATAATTGAAAACGACAATCCGATTTGATGTCAAGATGTTGGTAGTGGTAGTAGAAAAGATGGAAAAGGATCAGGAATTAAATTTAAATTAAATATTGCGAAGAAATAAAAGTTGTTTCCAATTATTGTGGCGTCAATGCCAGTGACATTCAAGTAATTGTCCAACTGACATCTAACGAGATATCTCTCTGCCGTCTTGAGCA
>JAZBHA010000717.1:24172-40745 GCA_037464855.1 Iselma pallidipennis
ATTATTATTACTATTATTACTTTAATATTGTAATAATTTTTAAATACAATGTTTCAAATTTCTTAAAGTATAGACACATTCCCTCTTTTTACTTTTATATGCATAGCTATATCTATAGATGTACCTACACATAGTCCTATAGGTATATTTTATTATATCTATACGTATACGTCTATAGAAGGATCAAAGCATACCGTAGAAGTGTTTAATCTCTGGCAAATTTTCGTCAGTTAATAACAATAATAATCGTTGAAGGTAAAATATTAATTTTTCACATAGTTTGAACTGTTCACTGTTTGCCGGTTCCTTTGAGTCCTTTGACGTTTTACCAGTGGTGTGGTGTATTTCATACAGGGCGGTAGGGATGATGGTGGTATAAAGGTATTATAGGGTGAAGCCTCAGGTATTGGGAATAGTTAATGAATTCCATCGTGTTTGTTTCAAGTGCGTCGTGCTCTCTCCCTTTTCTAACTGGAAATAAGGTCCATACTTTAGATTTTCATAAAAGTTAAAAGTGAAAAAGTTATTTCTTCTTTCGAAAATAAAAATTAAATTTTCAATATTTTCTTGCCATTTTCTTATAATTATCAAATAATAGAACGTCCCATAGGTTGATCGTGGGACAGTGCAGGACCAGACGAGTTTCAAGGAGCATTCGCAGCTCTCAAGATGACTCTTTTCCAGCGCCGCTGCAACCGGTTGTGCAGGTTGGGCACCACACATATGGGCGCCAAAATGTTTTTTGCAAAGGGGCGCCATCTACATGCTCCAGTCGCTCTGGGTTTCCTGTGAGTCAACGGGTTGGAGTACTGGGAGAGGCACACGTCCTGAGTATGCACTCCAACCAGCTGGCGCACAGAAAACCCAGTTTACTCAAGTATCCCATCAGGAAATTGGAGCGTGTGGATGCCGCTTTAAGTAATGAATAAGAGTTTCTAATAATTTTTGCCGATTGCTAACGTATCCTTGTCATATCGACCAGTTAGTCGATAGGAAGGAAAGCATAAAATGAGAGAGAAGGAGCAAATATTTGAAAAATCGTCTGTATAAATCTAGAATGCTGTTGGCATTCGAAATAGAAACAAAAGAATAAAGATGAATGTCGGATGGTAGAAAAAAAATAGAAAACAAATGACAATGCCATGGGAATAGACATAAACGTTTAATATAGCGAAGACTATTAAAATCATCGAGCTGTCATTAATCGATTAGGTGTATCGGGACCTCACACATACAAAATCTACACACTCACACATACACATACACATTCAAATATTCATACCTATCTAATAATATGAAAGAATCTCAACCATAAAAGATATAAATAGAAAACGAAGCAGAATTTATTAAAGATCAAAAAAAAACACGACTATTTAATAAATAATTGTATCCATGTTCTTTCTACTATTTCAATTCTCTCTACTCCTGTTAGAATATTTGAGAATATTAACATTGATTTGTTGTGCAGACTGTGATTGTATCGAATCATGAAAACATCTTGTCTAAGACCATTCTAATGTAAATTGCAGATTTAAAATTGTAATATAGTACAATTCGTTATAGATGTGTCTTTTCTTGTTCTGCTTTTTCTATATCTGTCTCTCAATATCTATGCAATTTTGCTAAATCTTTCTATATTACTAGCTGTAGTCATGATCAATTTCAACTAAATGAACAGTTTTCATATTTCCATCATTTTAAAATTTTACACGATTTTCGTACAAAAGAAACTGTTTCCGTATTAAATTTTCTTGTAATTCACGCTTATTCCATTTTAGTTGTTTCCTATGCAATTCTCAATTAAATGTTAAAAATTTTACGTATTTCCATTTACATCAAATCTAAATTAGTTTTGCATATTTTGACAATCTGGTCTTTAATTAATTTGTTGTTTTTGCTGACCAGATTTGTGGCAAAATTGAATTTTTGTGTGATAATCTCGATATTGTTTCAAATAAACCGGTTCTAATATTTTGTTGTTTGTTTGTTTGTCTTTTTTTTTCGAAAAATATATTATTATTGTCCCGGAATCATGTAAATATCACACGTGAAGATCTGACGACGACAATATTCTCTGTTAACTTACCAGTTCTGGGAATGGAGCAGGAAAATAAAATGTTTCATGGTTGAGTTAGAATATAGAGGTCAAAAGTCATCAACTGGACTTTAATGTAATTATTTTGAAAAAAATTGTCTTTTTAAGAAAGAAAAATAAATAAATAACCATTCTAGATGGAATTGTATTCACTCGAAAAAATGTCATTATAATCGATCAAGTCACTTTTTTTCTTCCTCTCTTAAATACTTCTTCTCCGATCATTTATCAAAACTTTTTCTTTTCATTATCATAATAATAATCATCAACTGCAAGAGTAGAAGCTAAACATCATGGTTGGCGGTGGTAGCTCTTGTCAGTCATCATCATCATAGTAGGTCCTGTTGTTATATTATTATTATTATTATTATTTCTATATAGCCACCTATGACTAATGATCATTCACCTCTGTCGGACATCATCGAGGTGTCGGACTTTGACTTTTCCAGCTACTGGTTTGATGATTGATTGAATCCTGTAAGGATGGCCTGTATTTTTTTTTTGTTAAACAAATTTTCAAATAAATCGATACGAATAAAGAAAGTGTTAGGTCGGCTCCCTATGCAGAGATGCAGTCAAGTGTCCAACAGCACATAAATAGCCACTATTCACGCAAATACATACAGGTGGTCGGAAAATATTTTGTTGTTGGAGACGTTCCTGTTTTCTTCGTCTTCTTCAATTTTCAAACAAAAGACAAACCTTGAATTCGATCAAGTTGTCTGTACCTACAACTAAACAAATCCACATATATCTACATATCATATATGTATAGAAATCGAATAGAAAGGAAACCAGTCGAACGAACGGTCGTCGTTGTCGCCGCCGTGATCATCGTTGTTGTCGAATAGACGACACCTGGTCCGAAATCGAAAGTTCTTCTTTTGAATAACGACCTGACTCGTTTTCATCGTTCTTTCCCTTTCTATCATATTCACATTATGCTAATTATCTACGATTAGAAAGAGATATATGTATAGGTATATAGAATATTGTGTGTATAGAAAATGAAAATGAGTTCCCGATTTCGATTCAGGTACCCAAATAAACCGCATTTGATTTTGAATGAATTTGAATGAATGAACAATGAATAGGATGAAATAATAGTTGATTTATGTCGATGGAAAACCAGATAGAAGAAAAAAAAATTTTTTTTTTTTTGAAAGAGGATTGAAACTAAAAGAGGAACGTCATCTGCAAACAGGATTATTAGATCGAATTTTGAATAGAAATGTCGTTGAAAGTTCTTTTTTTTTCTCAATTTTTTTTTCTTCTTGCCGTCGCTTTTTTGATGACCATAATGATGATGGTTCTATAGATTTCGATTGGAAAGGATTGATTATTTGAAGAACATTCCCCATTTTTTTCTTCTTCCTTCTTTTCAGTTTTTAGACTAATCTTGCCTGCCTATTCAATCGAATTTCGTCATGTTTATAATGATTGTATTGAAATAAATGGAGATAAATACATATTTACTAAATTATTTTCTTTAATATTTTGACTCTAATCAGCTTTACTGTCTTGATTAGTTCCTATTTGACTCTTCTTCCTCCAATTAATCAACTATTTTATTGAAGCTTGTTTCTCGTTGCAATTAGGTATAGGAAATCACTTTCACTCCTCGCAGATTCATCTGAAGCATTGTACAAGCATTAAGGGGGTTACAGGCATTAATTCATGCGGCGGTTTAGGCTGCGATTCCTAGCAGTCATGAAACCTGTATCACTATCAGGTCGCTTGCGTACACCGCTTCTTGCACTGATTCTTGAATCAGCTGGTGTGCGATTGTATTGGTCGATACGGCATTATCACGTATGGAACGCCACCACACGTTCAATCTTGACCAGAAGTCTGATATCTCGCATCACTGTGCGAAGAAACTCTGATTCCTGCCTCATTGCCACATGGTGCTGATGCGAACACTGTCACATGCATCATGACTCCTAGAAATCGCCGCATGAATCAGTGTCTGTGACCTCTTTAGAGATCAAACTTTGTTTTTACTGATCAAAACATCTTTTTCCAATTCTTTATTTCCCCCTAAGGAACTACCTGCACTACGCCAGAAAAGAACCGTCCGTCATGTCAATCACGACCAAAATTAAAAGAATTGCTTCTTATGGCAGGCTTGAATTGAGACAACTCGGGGCAACTCGTCTTGATTCGGGACTCCCATAAGAACCAATACTTTTATTGTTGAACGGGACGGACTTAACGGACGTAGTGCGCGTAGTTCCTTATCGGAATTTCATGCTGTTGCTATTTTGGTATGTTCTTGTTAGCGTTAACATTAACTGTAAATCAGTTGTTTTGATCATGTTCTAGATTTTTAAATTTTTCTACCATACTATTAATATGCATAATCTTGTGTTGCCGTATAAAAAATCCATTAACTTTTATAACCTTTTATTATATGACATCGTAACTTGTGCCCTTAGTTTTCCTTCTTCCTATAAATAAATTTTTTACAATTTTTCTCAACCAATATCAACACTAATAATTTTAATTATAGTTTGTCACACGATTAGAGTTAACTTGGAAAAAATCGAAAAAGTAGGGTAAGCCACATGGGAGTTTCACTTGAATATATATCGTACCCTTATTTGTGTGTACGTACCTACAACATGAAAACAAATCAAAAGAAGGACTCGATATAAACGAGAGGTTTAGTCAAGGAGCATTGGTCACCACCGATTGCGTGTCTGGTCAACAACTATTATTTCTTTTCGTATAACAACCTATAATGTCGGAGGGACAAAATTATCAATAGGTATTAAAGTGAGATCCAGATATTTAATGTAGATAGGTATACAAGTTCAAGTGTTATTTGGTACCATTAAAATCAGGCCATGATGAATTGTTATAGTATTGTGAATGGACGAATGATGGTCGCGCCCCTTTTGTGCCATGTCGCGCAAAACCCATCCACTCTTTTATATTCTTGCTTAATGATCTTTACAAATGTGGGTGTTTTGTTTGAATCTCAACAAGACAATTTCATTGCAGCCTTTTTAAAGAAAAACAGCCAGTTAAGTAGTTATAATAAAATCTTATTAAGGCGGTTTATACACACAGCTATACATATATTAGAATTCTATTATTTGGAACAAATCTCAGCGAAATATGTGTACGGAGACAATATTAATTGTTGAATTTCCTATATACGATATATATATATATATTCGATTGTTGACATATGAGAAAGCAAGCAAAAGCAATTACATGATAAGTATAGAGAAACGACCGAGAATATTGTTGCCTGTACGACGACGATATCGACAAAGACAAAGCCTTGAATTTATCCATTTCAACCAAAATGGGAACAGTTTAATTCTAAATCAAACAATATTTGAATCATATTAAGAGATTGTCTTATTTTAATAAATACACACACATAAATCCCATTTTCATCAGAACCATTGAACAGATTTGAAAGAAATTATAAATAAATTCATCCACAAGGTAGAACGACAGCAAATTTGATTACAGAAAAAATAATAGTCATACAACAAAAGGCTTTTCGATGCAACTAAAAAGAGGATGAAAAGGGGCAAAAAAGGACCAACTTTTTCTTGCTTATCAGGACAAGGGTGGAAGTTCTCCCAATTTCGATAAGGACACGAGGGGATCGAATGACAATAAAATATGCAAAAAAAGAAAAAAAGCTACCTCTAGGAGCAACAAGTAAATCTTGCAGAACCAAAGAATTAGCGAAACACGAAAAAGAGAGCTAGAAACCTCAACAAGTTGAGTTCTTATGACAGCAAAGTAAAGAGATAGAATAGTAGACTTTACATACACGCTCTTAACTGCGCGATTTTACAAATGACCGGTGTTTCGCGCGCGCCGAAGTGTCCTTGAGAAGACGTAGCTAGGCGTTCGCCCTACTCCAACGTGTACAATTTTTCGTGTGCTCTTTGGCGCGGTCTGGCGCGCGTTCCCAGTCACACGGTCAAGAGTGTGTGTGTAGTGTAAAGTCTACTAATGAGAATGACAGAAGAGTGAAGAGACAATTAAAAGCTTAGAGCCAAAGAGGGATGGCGGGAAACGGAGGGAGAGTCTAGGAAGAAGGTATGCAAAGCGGCCAACTGAAGAAAGAACACACCACAGTGAGATTAGAACAGTCTTTGGAATAGAGTGCTAGCAGGAATCTATAAGGGAAAGTACTATAAATTGGCCAAAAGAGCGTTAGAATTGATCACGAAACAATGGGAGATGGGGGTTCAATATTGAAGTGTTATCAAAACACTGGAAATAACCAAAACAAATCAAACACAACAATACACCGAAAAAAAAAAACAAAATGATTGGCAGTATTCTCCAATGTAAACCAAAATGAAAACAACAGCGGCAATTCATTCAAAAAAATAAAAAAGTGCCCATACAAATATTGAACATATCAATCAAATAACACAAAACCTTGAATAACACACACACACGTCGAAATTCAATGTTTCAATCAAGCGAATTTAAACCAGAAAACATACACATAGCTACATTAAAAAAAACAACATCAAATCAAATCAAACATTTGTCTCTTGTATTCCCGCCTCCCATTCATCTGTAGATATTTTATCATCCATCAATTCAAGCCAACAGCTATCGTTTGAAAATAAAACATCAAAATGTTGATGTAATACACCTACAATCTAGGGATTTTTTTCCAGTCAAATATCGAAGGGTAGATATACGCGTATACCAGGAGGAAACAAGGTACTTCTGATCGAAAAATCATCATTCATTCTGTTTTTTTTTGCTGCCTCTCTTTTTCCACTCTTCCGATTAAACAATACATTTCTGTTGTTTTAACAAGTTGAACAGCGATATAGAAAGGGGGATGAAAAAAAAAAGAGAACAATCGAATCCAATAGCTGTGAACATGACAATAACACGATTAATTTGTAGACAGAATGGTGTGAATATATTGGATGGATGATTGAATGACTGACTGACTGACTGAATGAATGAAATTGAATGAATGGATGAATGACAACCGACATTGCTATCGGAACGATTTATAGAGCAACCTACACAATTGATTTGACAAGGGGTTGTAACTATATCTGAATTACTAGCAAATTTCCAAATTAGCTCAAAAATTCATTGAAACTCGTTACCTATATATTTCTAATGTTACGATAATCAGACGGATTAGAGGACAACAGTTTTAGAGAACAAGATATACCTATGACCACCAAAATTGCAAAATTTGAAAAATTTTCAATATCCATATTGAGATACAAAAATGTGTAAATTTGCTGCTTGCTGTTCACTTGTCTCCCTCATCCCTGTTCTTCTATTGACAACTCGTATTATATTATAAAACGAGCAAACGAAGGGCTCATAAAAAGTCGGAAGCCGCTGTGAAATACCCCATTTTCCAATAAACTGATATCAATAGCTACCTGTTGAACGTTTATTCGGAAATGAGAGAGGGTGGCAAACAGCAATAGCACTACAACAACCACTGAAATATTTACACACACACACACACAAACACATCTATTTAGGAGGGGGAATTTCAAGGGTGGAAAGAAAAAACTATACAAAACCCGAAAATTGCACAATTTACCATTTATTAAGATCCAAAAACTAATACAGTTTTAGAATTGTACCTACATAATCCACAAAAAACCCATTATAAAACTGTTTACGAATAAAGGTAAACCACCCCTTTCATTGTTAAGGGTTGAATCATACAATCACACATCTTAACGAAATTGTTCCGATTCCGATATATTCCCCAATACTTTAGTGTATTTCCTCCCTCTCGGCCTTTTTTTCTACATCGTTTAACTTGTTATCGGATGATTTTTACGTTGTTGTTTTTTTCCGGGATTCAGTCACACAACCACAATCCCTGAATTGTATCGGGTTAAGGGTTGATAGCCATGTTCGACGACTAACCAGTTTGTTACATTTACTCTTTTTATTTTATATTTTTTTGATACGTTTTACTGTCCGTAGGGTAGTTTTGGGGTATATATTCAAGGGATATTGTTACTGGATTTTTGTCCCTATATCACGATGTTCAATGACCAATAATACTACAGAATCGTTGTATTTTTATCGTGATTTTATAAAGTATCAAGGGAGAGATGGAGAGAGAACGAGTGAGTGGATATTTTGAATCGCCCTAAGGGTGTCGTTTCGATTTTTATTCCGTATTTTTCGGTGAATGGGTATTCTACTCTTTATATGTCGTTTTTTATTAGTATTCGTTTTTTCCTGTGTCTCACTAAACAAGAGGCGAACAGGCAATTGATTCCGACACCATATTCAGGGAAAATTCTAATTTTCCCTATGGAGTATAGAGAGAGTGTGTGTGATGTGAATATAGGCGATTTTTTTTTTGTTACAAGCCATTTGAATCGACAAGGTTGTTGTTTTTTGCAGTAATAGGGGTGAACAGAAACTGGAGTAAAGGAATAATTTGGATATCGCATATCAAATACCCTTAGGTGCTTCGTTAAAAGTGTAAACTCACTATAATTGAGCGTTCACTATAACGACTTGTAGTTGAAATTTTGTGTAACATCGGTACATGTATAGATGGGGCAGATATTGATGGGACACGTTGTATTTAAAGGTGACTTATATATTTCAAGGGTGGGAAATTTTCCAATGCTATGCAACTTGACTGCATATTTCTGAAAGCTGTTTCGTTTATCGACCGGCAAAGATCAAACAATTCCGTTTCACCAATTTCTATTTGTTTTCTTTTCTTTAATCAAGAATCTCACTCTCATCAACTGTACAACAGATATTTGGCGTTGTTATTTGTATGATTGGCATTATTGACGTTTTCGTTCAATCTTCTACTTAATATTTTTGTCTAAAAAAGAAATGATTCCGACTGATTTATAGCCACAGTGATCAAAAACAGGAATTTTTGAACAAAAAATTGAACAGGAGTTGGATCAGTTTAGGTAAAGTTGGGATGGTCAATTATCGATTGGGAGCATTTTTAGGATCACCCCAGGAATCGAGAACTGGTGTTTCTCAGCCAAATATAAATAAAGAGAAATAATTGAAGCAAAAAATAATAATAATAATAATAATACTAACCGGTAACCGTTCAAGGATTGGATTCATCTGAAACACGCAATACTTTTCCTAATTGAAATGTCCATTCCGACATATTTATAATTGAAACCATCCCGTAAATACCTTACCTTATACATCTCTTCCTTCTCCTATAATATTATACTTTTACGAAAATAAATAACATTTCACCCCTCTCTCACACAAAGATTTTTGTTTTTCTTTTCCTACTATTGCCAAAAATACCATTATATCATGCAACTAAAGTTATTGCACGTAATGTAATGGTGGTGGTGGTGGTGGATATATATAAAATAAAATATAACAAGAATAAATTGGAAATGGAATCTCGGAAAAACTGTGAGAGAGTAGTAGTAGAACAGAAAAAAGACCTAGATTTTCTAGAGAGACAGAATTTGTGATAATTTCCTAGCTGGTGAAATCCGATTCATCCAATAAACGACATCCCATTATTTCCCATCTGTTGAAAGTTCTAAGGGGTTGTTACACCACCACCGAAAAATAGTATAAAAATCGTAGAGGGTAGAAAAACCCATTGCAATATTTCTGAATTATATAAACGAAAATATCACCGATAATCTTAATGATATTTGTTGAGTTGATGTTATAAAGAGAAATGAAAATATTAGAAATGAAACGATAGAAATAGAGAGAGAGAGAGAGAGAGAGAGAGAGAAATAGAGAAACCAAAGAGATACATTAATAAATTTATTACTACAATAAGTCCAGATCGTTTTCTAGACGACGAAAACGACCAAAGAAATGGGATATGGGTGTTATTAGCAATATTGTATTGTCGTTATCGTTGCTGGTGTCTCTTTTTCTTTGTTGTGCTTGTTGATGATAATAATGATAATAGTGTAAAATACGAAAAGGACACAAATAACAACATTTAATTACAATTTTTCGATTTCTATGTCTTTTTTTTCCTTTTCCTTGTTGCTGCAACAACATCTTGGATACTCTCTCTCTCTACTGATTACTAAAGGATTATATTCCAAAAGCCATACTAACCAATCATCTGTATCACATAAACAATCATAAAAACGGACATTATATCCATAAAATACTATCATACTTAAATTAATGACCATCGACTACGGTCATTATCATACCATTATATGAATACACTGGAAAACACCACCTTTTATTATAGAATTTCAAAAAAAGCGAGTCTTTAATTTTTAACAATTTTACCATAATTTCTCTAAAAATTTATCAATCCTTTTACTTCAAATTTAGATTTTTTGCTATAAAAACTTCATTGATTAGAGTCATATTTGCAGACAATTGTAAAACAATGTAAGAAATGCAATATGATACAAAATATAAAGTCTTTTTCGATTGAACTCAGGTAACATTGGAGAAACCACCATAACGACCAAAAAAAAGGTCCGAAATGGTAAAAATTTTCGTAAAAGATGAAAGAATCATAAATAAATAAAATATATTCTTTTCATTCTTTTGTATTTCTTTTAAATTATACAATTGAGATGGTTATTACTAATTTTTTCTCCCTGTTTCATTCCATCAGGTTTTGTTTTGTATTTTATAGAAAGAAACACACCAATAACAACCGGACAGTTATTACAATTTATAACTATAGGTATGCTGAATTCCAATAACCGTTTTCAGGTATTTCAACAGTTCGATATATTTGTGACGAAATATTTCGATTCTATTCTAAACTGATCAGCAGGTATTCTCTCCTCTTAAAGACAGGAGAGAAGAAGAAAAAAAAATATTTATAAAGAATTCTCCACGATTTTTTTCTCTACGAAACTATGTCGTAAAAATTAATGATATGAGTTTTTGAACCAAGCTGGGAATATTAGAATGATGATGATTTTTGAGGAAAACAAAAACTAAAATGGTAATTATAATAATAGAGACAGGGGAAGAAAAAGGGACAAATCTCTATTCAATCAACAAATGGATCAGATTCTTTAGCAATTTTGAATGGTTTTTGTAAAACTGCAAATTTGGTGACAATAAAAGTATCAACTATACAAAAACTTATTTTATGAAGGCTTGCCTGAACAAAAATCCGAACTCCGAATCTTTCGATTTCAGGTCGAATGCACTGCCCGTAGTAAAGCATTCAACCGGAAACCGAAAGGTTCGGAGTTCAAATCCCTATCAAGGCAGAGCTTCAGTTCTTGTTAGAATAAAAGTAAGACCTTTTTAAATTTCGAAATTGACACAAACAGACCGACAGTGTTAAACTGCTAAACAGGAAAAAATCTCAAAAACGATCGACGTAATTAGATTTCATGTTAGAACTCCATGTCTGTTGATTGTAGAAATAATTAAAACAAGGGTAAGTCACCGGAATCTATCCAGTCTTCCTCAACATGTAGACATACCGACTATACCTACCTACCTATGAAGTGGTCGTTTCGTGGTATAACAATTTCCAAATAATTCAAGAGCGAGATAGCCATAAAGAGGGAACAATTCGGGTGCTTTTCTCTCGTCCAAATCAAGTTAGTAAGTAAATTCACAAATCTAATATAAATTTTACGAAAACAGTACGGAATTGTGGTGTATGATGGTGGTGGTGGTGGTGGTAGGTAGGTCCATACGACATTCTCCTCTCCGTCGTCTCTTTTCTAAACGACCTGGCCGCTACCACCACCACCACAACTACCAATGCCACCGCCACCGCCAACCGCCGTCGAAATAGCATAGAGAGACGGTGTATAAACGAGAGCGCCGAGAGCGACCCTGTAGTAATAATTCATAAATTGAATGTTTCACAATTGCTAATTCAACATCATTCGCACAGTAGGCTTGTTCTTAACTGGTAAACGTATATGTAATTAAGTTTGTTTTCTATTATGTTCCGTATATAGGTACCCGGTTGACCAAAAGCATAAATAATTTAATTGTTCAAACAGTTGTCCATATCAAATTTTCTATATAATTTAAACAATATATACATGTATTTAATTTGTATTGACTAACTACTATAGGTAGGGGGCGGTTAGTTAAATTAAGTTTTGCTTTAGAGAGAGAGTGGCGTATTGCGGCTATGCTTTGGCTACTACAATGTATATATTTAGTATATTTAGGTATATATAGATATATAATACCTATAGTACTTATATATATAATATGTAATTCCTCTAGGGCAACTAAAAGTCACTCAAAATTGTGTATTTGACTGGGCTGGTGGTGAAGTTGAGACAGAGGGGTGAGATCTCTTTCTCTCTATACTATATATACATTCCATCTACAACCTGGTGGCCCGCAACCAACCAACCAACCAACCCCCTCATTCATTCTATACATATACTTTGATGTCGTCGGCACGTGGAACAATCAAGGATTACGCGTATTAAACACGAGTTCCTCTATCTAACTACCCCTTATCTACCTTTGGGGATCGTTTCCCGGAGATGTTCCATCAACCACACAACACACACACACACAAACACATAAAACAGTTGAGCTACTTTCCAATTCTTCCACACACAAATCGAATCACCACAAATTTAACCATTTAATCCATTCCACTAACCGTAAATTAATTTTCTAATGTTACTCTCTGTGTGTGTATAGAATGTGATCCAATTTTGATGATTTGAATGAAATCTTGAACAAATTGGTCTGGGACCTGAAACTATGCCGAATTGATTGATCAGTTCGGTTGTTGCCATCAAAAAACCACATTGACTCTTGATTTTTTTGTCTTTAAAGCGAAATAAAAACAAATACTGATGAAAACTAGTCGAATATCTTTTGATGATTGCCAAAAATTGTCCTCGCCCCTCTGTTCTTTACAGTATGTACCTACGTATGTGTTAGTGTGTATATATGCTTTGTCGGCAACAAACGGCGCCCGATTTTAATGAGAACCACCATTTGAACATATGTTTCGGTAAATCTTCTTATATGAGAAGATTGGAAAGGAATAGAAACAAACAAAAAAAAAACAGAAATGATGAACAAACCGACTATTCGACTTTTTAAGCGATGTATGTATTTACAAGGGAATTGGCGTTTAATCGATGGTAGAGTCTCTCATTTAAATTTCTGTTTTCTTTTTATTTTTTGTTGTTTTTGTTTCATTCAGTCAATAATTAACTATACTGACATGTACAGAATGAATCATCAATTTATTTTGATGACGACGAATTTGCTAAATGAAATTCTTTTAAAAGAACAAAAAACCGGCCAAAATCCAGTGGCGTACACAGTAACAGTTGCAAGATCCAAAATGTATTGGAATTAAGGTATATATCGATAGATTGATTTTTCTGGAAAGCAAGGTAAATAGAAAAACAGCACGATCTGTCTGAGAATCAACGACTCAATGCGCTGTTCATTTTGTTGCACAGAATTCTGTAGTTTATATTTAGAGAAATAAAGAAAGAGATAGAAACGTATATCTAGAGAGAGAGAGAGAGAGGGAGAGAGACGAAATATTGTTCAATGATACATCGGAAACCGTAGTTCACTAATTAACTCTTCTAAATTAATTGAATCTGGTGTTACCTTAGAGATACCCGGTGAAATATATGGACAACAAAGAAACAAATAGATAATAATTGAAACGAGATAGAAATGTACAACTTCTAGTCTAGACTTTATTTTTATTTCCTCCCTTTTTTTTTCGTTGTTATATTATTAATAAATAATTAAATATTTTTTTTGATAAAACAGAGAGATAATATTGTTCTGGGTCTTAACTAGTGCAGGTAGGTAATATGTATTTTCGTTGAATTCAAGTCATATAATTGCAAATATTTATATAATAATTTATTATTGAAATGAAAATAGTTTGTCGCGTTGCTGGCCATATAAGTTATTCAAAATAACATGTCTGTGTTTATCTAGGTTTGTTGGAAATTTTAATTAATATCATTTAATTGGAATCATCCGGACCATAGATGAAATAATAATAATACTTAATAAATGTTGATGGAACCGAATATTTCTAGTAGAGGGTTTTGATAATGGCTAGAGTGGTTATTTCATATCCATTAACAATAAAATGGACATATACCGGAAACTCGACGAACGGAAAATCTTTCAGTTTTTGTCCTGCTGCTGTCGTTATTGTTGTTGTTGTTGTTGTTGTAACAAAGAAAGGGATGTAAGGGAATTGTCTAATTTATCATCGATAACAAATCGAAAGGCGTTCTTGTGGACTTAATGATGCCGAATCATTAGCTCTCTAGTCCTGTTTTTTTTTTTTGTTGTTTTTGGGGTGGAATCAATGGGATAGAATTGGCAAAATTTATCATAGTTTTTTGTAGTTAGTAGATTGTAACGCCGGCAATTGAAAGATGCGGTGTTCGAATCCTTTTTCGGATATACTCCCAAAACTTTCCAAAGTTTCTAAAATCTGATAAGTATCTACACTGTTGTTGAGATATCCAGTAGATTCCGTTGTTTATCAATTTGGAAATTATGTAAAATACATATTGGTATGTTCATCGTTGTCCAATAACTAATTGAGAAGATCTCATTAATGATAAATAAAACGACAAAAAGTCTGACTACTACTATACCTAACTAGTTTTTGTTATCAATGTTAACAATCTGTGAAATAAAAATAGAAATTTTTTAAATGAATTCAAAGAATCAGATCTTGTAATTTTTTTCAAAAAATAAATAATAAAAATGTCTCATTATTTTGAATTTTTAATTTAATTGAAACCCGAAAAAGGAGAAAAATTTGACAAATTTCCAAGAATCAAAAAAACTATTCAAGTTGTAGGTTTTTGAATTTTTATTAAATTCAGTTTTGTGTAAAATCATCGTATTTCTAACAAAATCTAGTTGATTTGATAGGATGTTATTTTTTTGCCTATCATTATCATTATTGCTATTACTATTATTATTATTATTATTTCTTGTTGTTGGTGTTGTTGATTTTAAAGTGCGCCATACATGAAGATTGGGTGTACGGTTTAGTAATTCTATGGCGTTTGTTTTTACGCCTGCATGGTTATAGTGAACTTGGAAACAATAATAAATACGATTATAATGACATTCGAAGGTGCTCGCCCGTGAAACAATCAACTGGTTAAAGAGAGGAAACTTTGGGTTGTTGATGGTTGTTGGTTGTTGTTGGTTTTTTTCCTCGTAATGTCGTTTTCCGTAATATTGTTAGATTTGAGGATATGATTTTTTGACATCTGCTAGTGTTTATCGAGGATGACGGATTCATTTATGACAATACTGTACAAATGGTTCATACAGCCAGCTGAAAAGTGTGGAAGATTCGATATATTTGACCAAAGATTTACACTGAGAGCCTAAAATTTTGACTAGTTGTGAACTATCACCGTTGCAAAATTGAAGAGCTCATTTGGAATCAAAATCATACATATTTGTCGATTTGGATAGGGAGAAGTAGATGGTTACTTAGGCCAGATTTTATCAAATGCCACTACAATCAAATGACACTACAAGGAAGAAAGAGATAGTAAAATACCTCCCCCACTGAACTCCATCATTGACGCTTGTCTTATATCAATTATTTGTTAACAATCTGTTATCTGTCAGTCCTAATGGTCTGGTATCTTACCACTTTCTTTCATTATTTAGCATTTGGTCATTCGTTAAGTCTACTTTTTGAAAAGTTAAGGTCATCAATGGTAAACTTGCTAAAATGAAATTAATTCAATTATTCGTACAACTGAACTTTTATTTTTGTTCCATCTCTCTCCCCCTCCTGTGTTGATATGTTACTACTCTATGCCTGAAAAAAAAACACGTCGTCATGGGGTCAAAAACTGGCCTACATTAGTTCACCCCCAAGTGGGTCAAGTGCGTCGTACAATTACACACACACACATATATACACTCACAAATATAGTGAGTGTGTTAGTGTATATGTACAGGGTGCAGTTTAAACTTGTTGTCTGATCATCTGATCATCACCGCCAAGCTCTGGAATGTACATCATGTACATGTAGCACTGTACATCGTTTTATTTACGGATGTTATTGGCCCGACTGACTGACAGGGGGGTGGACCGGCGACCGATGTTGGTGTGTAGTTAGTTGTTTAGGTTTTCTCCACGACGAAGTATTGATCGAAGAGCTACAACTACTGTTTGATCAGACCGGGACCGTCCACTACCACCACCACCACCACCACTACCGCCACCATCACCCTGATCTACTGAAACCACCTACATATTCTGCTCATCTTTTCAATTGAAAGACCATTTTTGATGACAGGTTTCCTAATTGACATAAATTTCAGTTACATATTCAACTACAACCCCTAAACGTGGATAACATGTAGAACTTTCAATATTTTCCTTAAAAAACTATTAAAAATTAACAACCAAAAAAAAATAACAAATTAGAAATAGAAATAATTAACATTATCTGACGTGTCCTCAAACACGTAAAACAAGTCTATCAACATGAACAACGACAAGAACTATAA
>JAZBHA010000718.1:0-11483 GCA_037464855.1 Iselma pallidipennis
CTTTCAAGAACTTTCGTTTCATCGACTGGCGACTTTTCTACTTTTTCAAATACACCTTTCTCAGGCTGTGATGCGATTAGTTTGTCGATTGGTAAAGGAATGTCTTTAGCAAGGATGGTAGGTTTCTTGTCTGCCTCAACAGGCGATTCCTTTTCGATTTCTGGAGTTTTAGGTTTGTCGACAGCTTTCGTTTCATCGACTGGCGACTTTTGTACTTTATCAAATACAACCTTTTCAGGCTGTGGAGCGATTGACTTGTCAATTGGTGAAGGAACCTCTTTAGCAAGGGTTGTAGGTTTCTCGTCTGCTTCAATGGGCGATTTTTTCTCGACTTCTGGTGTCTTATCTTTATCAACAACTGGAGGAACACCTTTCTCGGGGCTTTCAAGAACCTTCGTTACATCGACTGATGATTTTTCTGCTTTTTCAATTGCAACCTTCTCAGGTTGTCCGGCGATTGACTTCTCAATTGGTGAAGGAATATCTTTAGCAAGGATTGTAGGTTTCTCGTCTGCCTCAATGGGCGATTTCTTTTCGATTTCTGGTGTCTTAGCTTTGTCGACAGCTGATGGAACTTCCTCCTCTGGACTTTCTAGAACCTTCGTTACATCGACTGACGATTTTTCTGCTTTTTCAATTGCAACCTTCTCAGGTTGTGGAGCGATTGACTTGTCAGACGGTGAAAGAATGTCTTTAGCAAGGATGGTAGGTTTCTCGTCTGCCTCAATGGGCGATTTCTTTTCGATTTCTGGTGTCTTAGCTTTGTCTACAACTGGAGAAACTTCTTTCTCGAGGCTTTCAAGAACCTTCGTTTCATCGACTGGCGACTTTTCTACTCTTGCGATGGCAACTTTCTCAGGTTGTGGAACGATTGGCTTGCCAATTGGTGAAGGAATATCTTTAGCAAGGATGGTAGGTTTCTTGTCTGCCTCAATGGGCGATTTCTTTTCGATTTCTGGTGTCTTAGCTTTGTCTACAACTGGAGAAACTTCTTTCTCGAGGCTTTCAAAAACCTTCGTTTCATCGACTGGCGACTTTTCTACTCTTGCGATGGCAACTTTCTCAGGTTGTGGAACGATTGGCTTGCCAATTGGTGAAGGAATGTCTTTAGCAAGGATGAATGGTTTCTCGTCTGCCTCAATAGGCGATTCCTTTTCGATTTCTGGTGTCTTAGCTTTGTGGACAACTGATGGAACTTCCACTTCTGGGCTTTCAAGAACTCTTGTTTCATCAACTGGCGACTTTTCTACTTTTGCAATGGCAACTTTCTCAGGTTGTGGAACGATTGGCTTGTCAATTAGTGAAGGAATGCCTTTAGCAAGGATGGTAGGTTTCTTGTCTACCTCAATGGGCGATTTCTTTTCGATTTCTGGTGTCTTAGATTTGTCGACAACTATAGGAACTTCTTTCTCGGGACTTTCAAGAACCTTCGTTTCATCGACTGATTTTTCTACTTTTGCAATGGCAACTTTCTCAGGTTGTGGAACGACTGGCTTGTCAATTGGTGAAGGAATGTCTTTAGCAAGGATGGTAGGTTTCTCGTCTGCCTCAATGGGCGATTTCTTTTCGATTTCTGGAGTTTTAGGTTTGTCGACAGCTGATCTAACTTTTTCCTCGAGGCTTTCGAGAACTTTCGTTTCATCGACTGGCGACTTTTGTACTTTTTCAAATACAACTTTTTCAGGCTGTGGAGCGATTGGCTTGTCAATTGGTGAAGGAATGTCTTTAGCAAAGATGGTAGGTTTCTCGTCTGCCTCAATGGGCGATTTCTTTTCGATTTCTGGAGTTTTAGGTTTGTCGACAGCTGATCTAACTTTTTCCTCGGGGCTTTCAAGAAGCTTCGTTTCATCGACTGGCGATTTTTCTACTTTTGCGATGGCAACTTCCTCAGGTTGTGGAACAATTGGCTTGTCAATTGGTGAAGGAATGTCTTTAGCAAAGATGGTAGGTTTCTCGTCTGCCTCAATGGGCGATTTCTTTTCGATTTCTGGAGTTTTAGGTTTGTCGACAGCTGATCTAACTTTTTCCTCGGGGCTTTCAAGAACTTTCGTTTCATCGACTGGCGACTTTTGTACTTTTGCAATGGCAACTTTTTCAGGCTGTGGAGCGATTGGCTTGTCAATTGGTGAAGGAATGTCTTTAGCAACGATGATAAGTTTCTTGTCTGTCTCAATGGGCGATTTCTTTTCGATTTCTGGTGTCTTAGCTTTGTCGACAACTGGAGGAACTTCTTTCTCGGGGCTTTCAAGAACCTTCGTTAAATCGACTGACGATTTTTCTGCTTTATCAATTGCAACCTTCTCAGGTTGTCCGGCGATTGACTTCTCAATTGGTGAAGGAATACCTTTAGCTAGGATGGTAGGTTTCTTGTCTGCCTCAATGGGCGATTTCTTTTCGATTTCTGGTGTTTTAGCTTTGTCGACAACTGGAGGAACTTCTTTCTCGGGGCTTTCAAGAACCTTTGTTTCATCGACTGGCGATATTTCTACTCTTGCAATATCAACTTTCTCAGGTTGTGGAGCGATTGACTTGTCAATTGGTGAAGGAATGGCTTTAGCATGGATGGTAGGTTTCCCGTCTGCCTCAATGGGTGATTTCTTTCCGATTTCTGGTGTCTTAGCTTTGTCGACAACTGGAGGAACCTCTTTCTCGAGGCTTTCAAAAACTTTCGTTTCATCAACTGGCGATTTTTCTACTTTTGCAATGACAACTTTCTCAGGTTGTGAAGCGATTGGCTCTTCAATTGGTGAAGGAATGTCTTTAGCAAGGATGGTAGGTTTCTCTTCTGCCTCAATGGGTGATTTCTTCTCGACTACTGGTGTCTCAGCTTTGTCGACAACTGGAGGAACTTCTTTCTCGAGGCTTTCAAGAACCTTCGTTTCATCGACTGGCGATTTTTCTACTTTTGCAATATCAACTTTCTCAGGTTGTGGAACGATTGGCTTGTCAATTTGTGAAGGAATGTCTTTAGCGAGTATAGTAGGTTTCTCACTTGCCTTAATTGGCGATTTTTTTTCGATTTTGGGAGTCTTCGCTTTCTCGACAGCTGATGGAACTTCTTTCTCGAGGCTTTCAACAACTTCCGTTTCACTGACTTGCGCTTTTTCTTTTCCGGGTTCTTCCTGGATTAAAGCCAGGTCTTTTAAGTCAATTGAGGCGGAAGTGACAATTGTTACCAGCTGACCTTCGGGTGTTGGTGTCAAGTCAGGTTTCAGTTCCTTTACCTCTGCTCGAATTTGCTTTGTAGCTTCAAGAACTTCTGACATTAGTTTTTGGACGTCTAGTTCACTTGTCACTATCTCTTTATCAATTTTTTCCAAGTGCATTGTTTTTTTCATAATTTGAGGGCTAACCTTTTTGCTTTTATGTACTTTCTCTTTGTCAATAACTTGAGAGATAACGTCTGCTAATTTATCTCTTTCAGATTCTATGACTTTCGATGGTAAAGCTATAGTAGATAGTAATTTAGCATTGGCTACTATAGCTTCTGTTATAATGTCACCAGTGAATGTATCAGTATCACATATATCAGCAGACTGGATAGTTTCCCCTGAAGGAGGAGTTAGTTTGCAAACTTCTAATTTAATGCAAGGTTCTTCAATAGCTTCCATAGATTTACCACTAATACTTTCGACTATTTTTGTCTGACTGTCCAATATTTTTGAAACATCTTCAGCTAACTTAGATGGAACGTCTTTTGTGTGTAGATCTTTGGATAAATTATCCAAGTAAGTTTTCTCTTGTTGTGATGGTGGCGAAGGAGTTTTATGTTCTATCACAGTTTTAATACAAGGCGGTTCGTCCACAGGGCATATAGGCGGTTCATCCTCTAATCTGTCCGTCAACTGATCAATTGAATCTGGCTGTTTAGGCTCTCTCTTTCTTTCCTCTTCAACTAAAATTTGATCTTCAATTTTTTTAGCACACTCACGTAATTCTTCTTCGGTATAGATCTTTTCCGGTTGACGAGAGATAGTTTTCTCTTTTTTTGGTGTCCCTTCTTGTGATTTTGAGATCAATTCTTCGAACATTGTTCTTTTGTCCTTGACGGATTTATATTCAACAGCTTCAGGTGAATCTTCTTTTGGCTCAGGTGTTTTTTCTACTAACTTCCTTTCTTCAATTACTACTGTCTCCTTTATTCTTACTGGTTTTATATATCGTTTTATCTCTTCTTGGCTATCTTCAGTATCAGTTGAAACCGAAAATATCTTTTGCAATTCTGCAATTTTTCGGCCCACATATTTGGAAGTTGGATATTTGATTTTAGTTTCTGATATTCCATCAGTCAGCGGCTCTGTTTTATCGTATTCATCATCAATTTGAGCTAAAGTTTCAGTCGAACCATGATATTCCTCTTCTTTCATACTGCTCAATTCATCTTCAGAATCCTGAAGTTCTCTTTTACGTGGCAATTCAATTTGCGTGGGGACTTTCATTGTTTGTTCCAGCAATTTAACTTTAGCTTTAACATCACCGGAACCCCGTCGTTTTTCTAAAATCTCCTCATCTTTTAATTTTTCTGAGAACGATGGTGGACTCTCTTCCGGTTTAATTGGACTATTCGATGCATCTTTTGTATCAATTTGGTCTGTTAGTGTAGCCGCTTCAGATGTATCAACTTGTGATAAAGCTACAGATTCTGGAAATTCTATAGGACTTGTACCAGTATCAGTGAATTGTACTTCTTCTTCAAAATCTTCTTGAGGTAGTATTTCATCTGCTTGAATTGGACTTAGGCCAGCATCAGTACATTCTTCAATTTCAACATCACCAGCAGTTTCTGACGCGAAACCAGTCGTCTGAAGGCCATGAAGAACATCCGGTGGTTTAATTACTGGACTTGTCATAGTTTCTGTTGTTGTACCACGTGTTATTGATATGCCAGTATCGGTAACATGATGTGAGAAACTATCTTCAGTAATTGGAGAATCACATCGTGATTCATCTTTATCACTAAGGTTATCATAAGTATAAATTTGTTTAGTACCACTGAAATATACAGTCTCTTCTCGTTTCTTCTGAACTGATTCTAATGGAGGGATTATATATTCTGTTGATTTTGTTTTTGGTGGCTTTTCTGTTGTATTTGAAACGCCAACATCTACAGTTTCTGAAGTTTCCACGCCAGATTCATCGCGTCGTTTTGTCGTCACAGAAATATGAGATTGTGATTTGATGGAAATTTCAACATCATTCGTTCCATACAAAGTCAAGCGACTTTCTGCAGTGGCTGAAGCTTCCTTTGTCCTAACTTCTTTACGACCAATTACCAATTCTAATGTAGGAGTTGGATAAGTTTTTGGTACGGTAGGTGTATGTTGGATGGAATCAGGTGTTGGGGCTAAATCTTTTTTCGTTAATGGTGATGTACTTTTATCAACATGATTCACTGGTTCTTCGCTGGCATCATCGAATTTTTCGTCAACTTTATGTGTTTTGGTAGTTTCATTAATTTGAGCATAAGCTATAGTTACTTTTTTAGTCGGTACAGTTTTAATTAATACTTGTTCTTCTGTTGATTTCAATTTCTCTTTCCCCCCGCCCCCATGCAGTCTTTCAACAGTCTTACGTTCCTTCCGTTCCCAATCTTCTGGATGTTGTGAATCTTTAGCACCTTTCTCTTCAGGAGAACTTAATGTTTTCTTAATTTGTAGCACACCAGGTCGAGTTAGGTCCGGATTTAAGTCTTGTTTAGAGTCAATAATTTTTTGGGGTGAACCATCTGCTGTATCTAAATCTTCAGTTGAAGCTAAACGTTTCCGTTGCCCACCAAACAATTGTATTTGATGTTGATAATATTCACGAATATCTTGATACGATGTTACTTCTTCTAAATCAATATCAGCACGAGTTGTTGTTAAATAATCGTCATCTTCAATTAATCGTTCTTCTTCACCAGGTGTTGGAGTTTCTAATAAACATTGTCCTTCACGAAAGCCATCTGTATCCAAAGAATCATCGTCGTCTTGTGGAGACGCAGTCGATGCTGTCGCAAGGAAAATTTTATAGGGTGGATGATTTATCAAAGGTAATGTTTGTTGTGTAAAGTTTTTAAGTTATTTTGAGGTGTCCAAGTGCAACAGGATTCTGTTGTTTTTTTTTGTTTTGTTTTGTTTTCCAATTGTAATTCAAATTTATTAAATATTTCAGAAAATAAATCATGAGACTCCAACACAGTCTCCAATCACTCTCATACAAAATGAGATGAGTGATGTATAAAAATAAGGATAAGGAATTAGGATACGACAGCTATAGAATTGATAAAAACAAAGCCGGCTAAGACATTCCGCATTTCCATAATAAGCCTCTATTTTGATATAATAAAATACATATACGTAATAATAGTAATTATAGTACCAGCTCCGAAGCAAAAATGCCACTTTTATAATACAAGAATGGAAAGAAATATGCCCAAACTAGCAAGTTACAAATCGGAGCCAAAACAAATTAAATAATTGGTAGTGTTTTTTTTTTCAAATAATTTTTGATTTTGCAACAAGAACAAAAAATGATATATCCTCTATTGAATTATTTAATTTATTTGTGCCCTCATAATAATAATAATGAGAAACCAAAGAAAATCACTGACCTTTGTATAGCCTTTGCTATACGAAGCCCGAGGCCGCGAAAAGACCCAAATTTAAATAAAAAAACACAACTGACACCTCTTACACATTCATCAATACTCAACTCAATTACTGTTTTTTGTGAAGTAATTGAGGAAAGATTGAAGTAACATGCACTTTTATATACAACTTAATCTTTTTTTCGTTATTTAATTTTTTTTTTTTTTGAAAAATTCATGGAGTTTGCATCATGGTTCACCAAGCTAACACTCAAGGAAATAGGAATGATTCTGGTGATAAACAGATAACAATAATAAAGAACAACAACAAAGAAATAGTGGAGGAATTAAGTTGTTATTGTTACTGTTATTGTTAATGTGGCAGATAAAATTGCTTAATTGTTATTAATATTATTATTATTATTATTATTACAATTTATTTAGTTGTATTGATATGTGATATGTATGGAAAAAATGTAGTGAATTGTGTATAGATGAAAACACAGACAGCGCTTATATAAAAAAATGTGGAATTTTGTTGAAAAAATATGTTGCAGAACAAAAAAATATGAGAAAAATAGATACAGAAAACTGAAAATTATTTTCAGGAATGAAAACAGATATTATCTCAATAATTCTACAAAATATTCTATTCTGTTCGAAAAATACTAATGAAAACCAAAATTTGAAAAAAACCTACAGTGGTGGCCAAAAATGTGAAAATTCTAAATTATCCATTTTGACGGAATTCATAAAATCCTTCAGGACAAATCTGTAGAGAACTACACACTGAAGGAAATAAAATAAATGTTGCAAATTGGACGACCAAGAAACCCAAATATTATATTTGAAGGTTTCAATTTTAGGCAACAAACGATTTTTCATCAACCAACGTTTCGTTACTCAATACAAAATGAATAAAGACGATAAAGACGTGTGTATTCCAGTTTGTACTTTTGGCCACTCACAAAAAAAACCGTTATGAATAAATGTTAAAATTAAGATCTCAATAATATCTGTTAAGATCAAGACATACGACAGGATTTAATCGTGATTAAACAAATTAAGGATCACGTATAAACAGTATCGACTACAAGAATATCAAATAAGCTGCGTGAGTGGTAATCATGATTAACGCTGTCGTATGTCGTGGTCTTTAGCTAATTTCTTCATTTCACTGGATTCACACAAACACATCAGAACATAACTTTACACAATCGAGAAATTTTCCTCCTTACTTGATGTTTAAATTAGAGAGAAAGAGCAAGAGAGAGAAAGCCATGCGGCTATAAGAAAATTTTCAGAAAGCACAAATAAATCATGAAATATTCTTTAACAAAAAAAAAAATATTTCATAATTTCATTATAAAAAGTAAGCTGATTGGAAAACCAAAAAAAAATAATAAAAAATTAGAAGGATTAAGAACCAAACAAATAAACAAAAAGCATCTATTTACATGTGTAGCATTTGCCGGCAAGCTTTCAGTGTTTTTTTCTTTTTTTATTTATATGTATATATATCAAACAAATAAAACAAATTGAGACAGAAAATATGTATAATATATATAATAGAAAGAGAGAGAGAAAAACAGAGAGAGGTGAGAATTAATAATTAAATTTGGAACAAAAATTAAAACACTGGCGCCCACACAGATGATTTATTTTCTGTAATATAAATTTTGGGCCAAATTGTTCTTCCTATTTTCAACCAAAAAAAATGGTTACTCTTTTCGTTATTATTGTTGTTTTTAATAAATAATTATTCTATATAGCAAAAGCTTGTTGCACCAAAGCATTTGTTGCACATTCAGTAATGTTATTGTTTAAAATTTTAGAGTTATAAGTGTAAATAATTTAGGATTTTTTAATGGTGTTTTTTTTTCAAATCTTTTATAGGATTCAATCAATCAATAGTAAATTTTTTTTATTTATATTCATAGTTCCTGATTTTTTGTAACTACAAAAGTTTTCTAAATCTTGTTTAACCAACTGCAAACTCCATTATAATGTGGCATATCAATGTTCGATAATATTTGGGATATATGACGGAAACAAAAATGATAAATTCTATACTCACCCTTTGCACAATTTTTTATTTTCAATACAATATCACGCTAACACGGCAAAAGATCGCGACAAACTGAATTTTTTGTAGTGATTCTCTGTCATCTATTCGATGAACTAATAAAATTAGAAACCATACGATATCATTCACGGATACAAGTCGTGCTTAAACAGCAAACCTGTACTATTTTTTTTTCTTTTTTTTTAAATCTGAACGATCAATTCACAAACAAATATATCGGTCACGATGGCAATATTTTGCAGTTTCACGGGTTAACGGAAAATCTCAATTTCCAATAGCAACAACAACGATAATTTAATAATTTACAATAATTGTCATATAATTAAAGGACAGATATGTCTATTTTAACAGCATTACTAAGTTTTCTTTATGACCTTCCTTTCTTAATACACTTAAATCGAATTATTTATTGATATGCCACATTTTGTGCAAGAAATTTTCTATCATTCTCAATGAAATTGGATGATTTTCTTTTAAAATATCTATTTATAATCGAATATTTCTTGCACAGTTTCTACTAAAAGCACTGCTTTTAAATTCAAGCGAGGTGTCTGTAGAAATGGAAAATTGATCCTACCTTGTACTGTGGCTGTCTGTTCTTTGTTGATGAAGTCAGCAGGACTTGGTGGTGGTGTTTTGGACAATTTCGGTGATCGTGGATCAACTATAACAAGATTTTGTTTTTTGTAATTTCAAACTTTCCGTTTTTTTTTTTTTTTGATTAAACAATTTACCTTCACTAGTTAAAATTTTAGTAAATTGATCTTTAGTTGTGGTTTCAAATCGTTGTGTTACGCCTTCTAATAATTCAACATCTTTCTTGGTAGTATCTATTGTTGGTTTCTTATCAGTTGTTATAGTTATTGTTGATTCAGTTGTTGTTGTTGTGGTTTTTCCATCAACAATATCTTTAACTACTTTTTGTTCAACTTCGGCGATCTTATTTTCAACTAAACTGTGTCGTTTTATCGAACTGATTTCCTGTACAATTTCGACACGTTGCGAAGAAGCAGGAACCGTTCTATCAACTGATAGTTTCTTTTCAATTGTTTGTCGACGTTCGGTTACCGTTTTATTAAAATCTTCCTCTTCTTCTTCTTCAGATATTTCCTCGTCAACGATTTTTTCTTCGGCTGAATATTTATCAAATATTTGTTCTGGTTTGCTCCCTTCTTTATATTTTCCTAAACTAGATTTATCGATCAGTCTTTGTTTTTGAATCTCGTCAATTTTGATAGGACGACCAATAGCATGACTTCCTGCTGTATAATCAACATTTAGGCACTGAGGTATTATATCCTCTCTACCGATCCGTCTAAGCGCACTTTCTAAAGTATTCGCTTGTGCTTTATTACCACTCTGTGATAACCACATTCTTAACATTGATTGTGCTTGTTTTGCAACACTATCTGGATATTCTGATTTGATTACATTAATTTCTGATGTTGTCAGACCTAATTGTGTTGCTAATGGTACCCAATCATCACCTAATAGATTACTCATATCCGCCAATCGTGGATCTGGTCGATAATAATCGAAATTCTCATTAGCAAACATTTGTCTTTTAATTGAATCAGAATCAGTTAATGATATCGTATCAGCAACAATATCATCAGGTAGTACAATATTCAGTATACATATAGGTTGTTGTGGTGGTTCACCTTTCGGTATTTTTGCTTCACGCATAAATAAACATCTACTGACAGCTTCGGCATGTTGGTCCTTGACACGTACAGAGAATGGTAAACGATTCTCACGGAATGCCCGGAATGAGAATTGTAATTGTTCACCACTTTTCGTAATAGGCACTAAATTGCCAGCGAATTCAATATATTGTGGTTTGCCTTCTAATACTTCAACATCACGACTTTTCGCCACTTCAGTAAAATGCTCCTGGTGTTCTAACGTTTTATCCTCTTTATCATCAGTCATACAGAAAACACGTAAACGTGCCTCCAGGGGGTCGACACGTTTGGCGAATACAACGAATTTGGCCATGAATGGAACATGGATGGCTTCCCTGCAAATTGCCAGAAAAACCAATTAAATTATCAAAGGACTGGTTTAAAGGTGTTTTGGCACGTTTCATCGTAGAACCACAAAACAACAACTCACCTATAGAGTTCTGTAGCCATTTTTGTGGCATCTCCCACGTTTCTGCAATCCATTAGCCAAAATCGCGCCGATACAGTTGTTGTAAATGAAACACAATCATTGACAAATGTTAGCGGTGTTGAACCAGTTACATCTTCCCATTGGGCTCGCGTTGTACCACCTTAAAAATAATTTCACAATTTATCAAGAACAAAAATAAGATAAATACTATCATTTCCACTATTTTGTTTATTATTTGTAATCTTTCGTTTTTAATTTTCCAATAAAAAATTTTGAAAAATAATATAATCGAGCTTTCAGAGTTTCACATGAAAGCTTATAGAGGCCACAGTGAAACATGTGATAGATTTGTTACGACCACAACATAAAGACAACATTCTTCCAGCATGCATCTGCAGCATTTTTTGATAATTATTTGAATATTTATACAATTTTCCTTTTTTCTATATATCTTGTTGTTACACGACGATTTATGGTCGCCACTACCGTTCGTACACTATCAAATTTACAAAACACGTGTACAATAATTAAAACAGCAGAAGCAAATATTTACCAAAAAATACACAACAAAAATAATAAGAATTAAACTGGGGAAAGAAAATCAAATAATTCATTCAGGCATTTCGACGTCACCGTCTGGTTTATAAGAAGTGAAAGCAAATGCAAGTGGTTGTAATTAAGGAAAGCTGGCAAAAAGCAAGTAAAAGCATTCAT
>JAZBHA010000718.1:11613-22120 GCA_037464855.1 Iselma pallidipennis
ATTGACTTTAAGGGGTAATTTTGAATTAAAAGATAATCAAATTCGAAATTCTCAACAATTCGATTCTAAAAATGAAAAAGAATAGTAATAAAAAAATGGAACAAAACAAATTCGAATAGTATGATGCGGCATCCATACGCTCCACCTTACTGATCGGGATACTTGACTAAATTGGGTTTTCTATGCGTCAACTCTATGGTTGGAGTACCTGAGTACCTACTTCAATCCGTTGGCGCACAGAAAATCCCGTTTACTCAAGTACTCCCATCAAGAATTTGGAAGGTGTGGATGCCGCTTAAAGAAAGGTTTAAAATTAAATGCAGCAAATCTAATATAAGGTGAGATTGCATTTTGTGTTTTTGTGAATTTCTCATTAGTAACTGGTTGAGAAAAATCAACTGTAGTCAGAGAGAAAGAGAATAAATTCTAAAAAAACGTCTAATAAAAAGGCAGAAAGAAAAATTAAAAAATTCATAAATTTTTCTTATTTTGTGTCCAGTGCACAGCTCGAAAGTAACAGGTAAATATATGTTTTTTTTTATTCTCCGGAACAAAAAAATGTTTTTTAACCTTCGATCCATGCACGTTCATTTATTATTATAATCGCATTCCTAACGAAAATTTCAAAATGAATAAATAGTGAAAGAACTGAACAAATATAGATAGAAAGAAATCAAACCAAAAAGAAAAAGAAAAATAAACCAATAAAGAAAACTGTCATAAAAAATATAGATAGATGTACATTCTAAAAGGGGGGCAGCCCACAATATAGTTAGTTACCTTTGAGAGATCTTTTCCGAAACACCCCTGGACACGCGCGTGAAATATCAATAATCAGCGGATTAGTTGTACTATTAGAAGGATATTGTGACGTCATTATGACGCAGAATAACGAGGGAAATTATTGAACATTTCTTTTTTTTTGAGCAAACAGAAACAAAAACAAAAAAGACTAGAGATAAAAAACATTTCTTTGTAAATTTTCAAAAGAAACAAATTGAAACGAAACGGAAGAAAATACTGTGATAACACAGACAGTGACGTCACAATGACGTCAGTTTACAATAGATTATGAGGCTGGCAACCTTTGATGTTGTACGATCTTTTGGTGGTTTGCTTGAAAGCCATATCGAAGCAACATTGAAGAATTACAAACAGCTCTATTCGAAAGCCTCTCCGTTGGCTGCTTCAAAGCCCAATTTGTATTTATGGCGATTGTTCTTATCGTTAGCGGTAATTTTTCCTAAGCAACCAAGCAATTGGACACGATTCGAACGGATGTTTGCCCTCTCTTATTGTTAGTGTCTCTATTCACGTAAAGATATCTGCGAGATCAGGATCTGCGGATCCCTCGGCAGATCAGATCTGTTGTTTGACACACACGCAGCGACCATGGTCTGACGACTAGCCAGATCGTCAATTTCTATCTTTCACAGACCTAGATCTGCGATTGGATCTGTGATTTACCACACACACGCAGATCGTGTCGAGAGATCAGAGCTCTAGTCATAACAAACTAGCCGAGATTTGCAGACTGATTGAAAGATCAGATCGGTAGATGCATCTCGCAGATCTTCGTCGCCACACACAGATTTCATGACCTTCACTCATCGGGTAGCAGACAATCGGGAGATCATCTGTGCGTGTGTAGCGGAACGTGATCGGAAGATCTGATTTCCCGATGGATCGTGATCTCGCAGATATCTTCACGTGAATAGACACACTTATCGCTTAGCTTGCGCTGCGTAGTTGATGGGATAAATTTTAGTCTTCCTTAAATTAGTACCTTACGTTCGTAGGACTTTGTTCTATAGCTTAAGCGAACCGAAAATTCATTTACTTTATTTTTATTTGTGAAGTAAATAGGTAACACAATACACGACTCCAACTAATTTCTTTAGAAATGTGAGAAAATTTTACGTTAAAAAACAGTTTGCAATGGTTCGAAAAATGAGAATTTGCACCTTTGAAAGACGAAATTATTATTCCACATATCTGGTTAGCAAATATAATGTACTTGATAAAGGATTATATGTAAGCATATTATATACATGCTTCCATCATTGCTAGTCTAATAAATTATGGATTTACTTACAAAAGTTGGTACCTAATCTAATGATAAAAATATCATCTACTGATAACTATGTTTCTACATTAGAGCTATCGTAAAACATAAGCTTGCCAACCCCTTAAAGAAAATCAAAAATCCAAAAAGAAAACTAAATAAGAAAAAGTAACATTTTACAAAATTACAAAAAGGCACAACACAACAATAACACATCATATATTATTGAGAAAAACTGACAAAAATTGGATCAAAACTACATGAAAAAAAATTGTTAAAGGAACTAAACAAAAAATATTAACGGATGGTCGTTGTTTTGTGTGTCAAATGACAACCATCCTTTTGACATTTTATTTTTCTTGTATCTTTCTTTTTAAATAAATCAAAAAAAAAAGACGAAGGATTATATAATCAATTATTCAAGAGCCAACATTACCTGTAATGGAACAAAGTAGGCGTAACGTAGGCGCTGAACCGGAATATTGATTGATCATCCCTTGTGAATGGGCTCTTGGTGCTGGCATACTTAATGTTATGGCTTTATGGAATTTTCTACGTCTAGGTTCAACTGTAACTACTGGTGATACAGCAACACCATGACCCAGAAGTTTCGCCGTCAATTCAGGATCAATCGGTTGTGCCTGAAGTAATTCAAATAAAACTGATAAAAAATCATAGAAATCACAATTCGTTATCATTTTGTTAATGTTATGGTATTTATTGTGGTTGTGTCCTGAAAAAAGCAAAGCTTACTTACCTTTAGTAGATTAATGAAAATGATATTTAGTTTTTGTTTGTTTGTTAAGGATAGTAGGGAAGGTATGATGCAACAAAGCAAGGTTCGACAGCCAAAAAAAAAAACAGAACATAAACAGGTGCATACAACAATGAAAATGAGGAGTGCTTTTTATGTAAAGAAAACAGTTGAGCTGAGAGCCCAATAAGGAAGTAAGTAACTATCATTTATATACGCAAAATCGAACCGTGCTTTGTTCATCTTTCTTTTTCGATTTTTTGAACACACGCTAAATTGTGCCAAAAATATCTAATTGGTCAACAAAAAAAAAAGAATCAATTTTTTTTTAATTCAACTCAACTTTATTGGGCACTCACACACTGTATACAAGGTGTTCGTTAGAAGCGGAAACTTTTAAAAGAAAATAATCCATTTCACAAATGAATGTTTCAAAATCAAAATACAAACACACTGTACTAGAAAAAAGAAGCAAAATAAATAGAGGATGATAGAATTAAAAGAGCAGTATGCGAGATTTGTAAGTAATTTTTGCACAATCAACAGAGACAAAAATTGTTGTAGTTTTATATGAGAAAAGGAAAATTCCCCTTGGAAAAATTCTACAAATTTTATATCCATTAATTATGCAAAGTATTAGTTTAAATATCGTTAGTTTTGTTAATTACTTAAATTAGTACAACCTTGAGAAAATTAATGTAATTATTACAACTATTCCAAACGAAGCTATAAGTTATTTCAGAACGTTATCTGAAAGTTATTTATGAATTTTTTCAACGCAAACATATTGAAAAAAGCTCATAATAAATAAGGCCGTGCTTGTGTCCAGATAATTGAAATATCTTATAACTTTTTTTGTAACGGCAAATATTAACAAAAAGAGGATTCAGGATTTAATTAATTAATTTAAATAGTTTTTTAAATAATCCTTTTTGTATTAATATTCGGTAAATTAAAATATCAATTAATCTGAAACTCCCTGTATACTTCCTATATTTAATAAATATAATTATTGGCACGGTCAATTTGAACTATTCGCCGTTTTGAAAAGAATTCGGTATACCAGAAAGGTCCAATATATAGGGTGTAACTGAAATCCCTTACAATATTCAAACCTCATCATCTCTGCGGGCAATAGAGTTACAATAAGAGCATCTTGATGAGTTAAAGAGAAAACAAATCTGGCCAAAATTGTAACCACTCTTTGATGGTCCCTGGGCAGTTTTTAACTTATACTTTAATGTTATCGTAGACCGTAATGTGATCACTGATAAGAATGCCGATCAGTAGTTAACAAACAGTTCCAATTCACCCACAAATACACACGCCAATCAACCCACTCACAATCAGTGCAATGGCACCTGGGGACTGGATGTCGATTCAGTACCTGTCGCCAAGACAAGTGTTTATCGGTAAACAAATTCCTACCTTATCTAACAATAAGATTCACACGTTCGATTCCAGCGGCTCTCAAACTATTGGCGAAATTATCAATGTCTTTTTTCTCGCAAACGGCACCTTATGATATAAACAAATCCGCTGAATTACGTAAGGAATGTTAGTTACACCGTGTATAGAGTTTTTGAATATTTACAAAATAATCTCTCTTAAATTAGACCATTCTGCGTTAGGCCATTTGAGAATTTTTCCTATAAAATTAAGTGGACCTGTTTGGAAAAATTTTGACAGAAGACTTAAATATTTACAAAATTGGTCTATATTACAGAATTGTTTGCTTTTTGCCTTGAAAAAATATAAAATTTAGAATTTTCATCGTGTTTTTTTTTGTCTATGTCGATATACTATTTTTTTTTTATACATCTTTGATTTTCAAAAAATGGAAATTTTGTTTGTAACTTTAAAATCAACAATACTTTCACCAAATCAATGACCACCGTTTCTTTTTCGGTATATGATTGACCGTTATTCTACGCAATTTTTCCATAGGTACGCCTTTACGTGGCTTGAAAAGGTTTACCTGTAGTCCGACTTTTATCTTCTTAGTGAGTGCTCCTTGTGGGAAAACAGCTTGTACTTGAGGCACTACTGTACTGGACACCATACCACCTTCTGGTCCGATAGCGTGAACTTCTTGGCGTACTCTTGACACAACAGCAAAGTATTGCGGGAAATCTTGTGTAACAATACGCGTAATCCGACCTGATGATACGTCCTCCAATTGATTTAAATCTGAAATTTCCATCAAAGTCAAAATATTGTTGTTTAAATATCGGAAAAATTGATAAAACGTACCTTCAGCCTCAAAACTATCATGTAGCACATCGTTAAGAACCTCTTCGGTAGCGTCAACTGTATGTTCTTTCCATGATTCACCATTATCAGATCTGAGGATAACAATTTCACGTTCTTTACCACGAAGAGCCGCAAAATGTGGCACCTCAATTATCACAGGTCTGTAAAGATAAGAAGTCCAAAAGTGTCATTTAAAATCCTTATAATAATAGTAGTCATTGACAGATACCCTAAAAATTTGGCGCCAACAGGACCTAATTCAAGTACTCGACTGGCTAGAGCTTCACCTTCCATCAATGGTGGTGGATGTGGTGTTCTTTGTGGCCGGACATAACGACAAGTGATACGAGTTGGACTGGAAGCACATCTTGGTGGTACAATCACACGGACACCAGAATGACGACAACCACGCATTGCTCCACCACGAGCATCCACCAAAAATGATACCAAGAAACTAGAAACAACCAAATTAAATTAGAAAAAATGTTTGTGAACTTTTAAATGAAAAACACAAAATTACAACGACATGATAACAGTGATTTAGAACTCACTTTTTCCAGTGAAGTTTTCTGTAGTGTTTTCCAATCAAAAAGACAAGCACAGAAAAAAGAAAAATTCGATGTTAAGTTGAATTATTCAACAATCTTCTGTTATTTTTATTGTTTTTGCTTTGGAAATCAAGAAACTTACCCTATATTGATTGGGTGTCTGTCAATATCAATATTGTCTGGCGTATACTTCTTAATATATTCAATATAATTTTGTTGTATATGTTCTGGACTAATACTGTCTTCGATGTTTTGTGGTGGCAATTCGTTTGCACTCATCACCATTTTATTTGAATCGATTCGTTCATCTCTTGTGACATCAATAGGCAGAGAATCATCCCCTAGACCCTTCATTTCATCTGCTGTCAAATATCGGTAAGTTTGGTCAACTAGAACTGTATCCTCTCCTGAAAAAAAAGACCAGAAATCAATAAAACTCCTAAACAGCAACTTTCTAGAAGTTTATTTTGTGTTAATTATTATGAATTAAAACTGTTAACTTACTCAGCGTGTTATTTTAGCGAAAACAAAATAAATAAAAGAAGGAAAGAAACAGAAAATTTAGTGTATAAAGTGTAGATTTTGATAATTTTTCTGAAAAATTTGAATGATTTTTAAGACTTACTGGTGAGTAAAGTTGTACCATTGAAATATGGAAGGTACACATGTCGTTGATGAGGAGCCGTAACGAATCCCTCCAGTATATCCCCTGGTTTTATGGTAAAATCAAATTCGGGACAATAAAATTTCAATAATCTTTTCGTTGTCTTTATATTTTTGGACAAAGTGATTAAAGCAAAATGCAATTCGATTTTTTTTCATTCAAAGAAAACTGTTTCTTGGGGGGTGAGTGAACTCCAAGATTCTCTAGTGGTGTGTTGAATGATTTTAGAGCGATTCTCAGTAATTATGAGATTCTCTAAATTCTAGATGTTGTTCCTTTAGTTGATAGTTTATTTTGTGTGCAGAAATTGAATTATTGTGAATGTAATTGAATGAAGCATGCAGATGGAAAGTAACTAATCTAAGCAAAGCTATACGCATGCAGTTTTTGTAATCAACAGTTATGTACAGATGCTAAAATTCTTTTCAGAGCTTAGCATCTATACAAACTATTAGACTGAATAAAATCATCTTACCACCTTCTTCCTCCGAATCTGACATAAAAGTCTCTTGCATAGCTTCTGGTGCTACAACTCGATATTTTTCATCAACAGCTGTTATCGTTGGTGATTTAGGTTCAGTTACTGCTTTCAAAATATCAATAACGGTAATATAGCCCAATCTTTCAGCTATATGTAATGGAGTTTGTCCATTCTATAATTTTGAAAGTTATCAAATTACCAACAAAAAAGCGATTATGTAACACTTACATTTGTAACTGCATTGGGTTGTGCAGAATTTTCCAAAAGGGCATTAACAATATTTGTGTGTCCTTGTTGGGCTGCCTGATGAAGCGGTGTATAACCCAACGATGTGGTAGCTTTAACATTAGCTCCATGTCGTAACAGAAATCGTACCATATTGATTTGACCATAATGACAAGCAATATGTAGAGGTGTATAACCGTTTTTTGTGGCAGCATCAATTTCTGCATTATTTTTAACTAAAACTTCAGCGACTGCCACTTTATCTTCTTGAGCGCATAAATGTAGCGGAGTTAGGCCATTCTAAAATTAATGATAAATTAATACAATTTAATAAGATTTGAGATAATCTTCTACTTTAGCCTTATGATTTATATCTGCTTGGTGTTCAATTAGAAGATCGCTCATATCGGAATGTCCTTCTTGAGCACTGAGATGTAACGGTGTGAAACCAGCTTTACTTTCTGCATTCGGTTTAGCACCATATTCCAATAATGTATTCGCTATATCCATTTGATTCTTCTTTGCAGCGATATGTAGTGGGGTGTGTCCATTTTTAGCAGTAGCATAAGGTGATGCACCCTTCTCCAGCAGTAGAAGAGCAACATTTTGGTGATCATAATGCGAAGCAACATGAAGTGGTGTAACACCATTTTTACCCTGAGCATCAACTGGAGCTTCTTTTTGCAATAACAATTTTGCCACTTTCAAGTGACCATATTTGGCTGCTAAATGTAAAGGAGTGAAACCTTTTTTGGTAGTGGCATTTAATGAAGCACCATTGTCAATTAGAACAGCAGCGACTTCATCTTGTCCCTCTTTGGCAGCAATATGAAGAGCTGTATACATGTCTTTTGTTGTATTATCGACTTTAGCACCGTGCTGTAGCAATAACATGACAATATCAACATTGCCAAGACGTGATGCTATATGGAGTGGAGTTTGTTGTTCTCTGGCTCGGGCATCTACTTGAGCACCATTTCGAAGAAGGATCCTGATAATATCTGTTTGATTAGCTCTTGCTGCTAAATGTAGAGGGGTTTCACCGCGTACTGTGGGCGCATCTGGATTGGCATCGTGTTGCAAAAGGTAGATAACAATATTCATACAGCCCATAAAACTAGCTACATGTAGGGGAGTTAAACCACTTTCTGTGGTAGCACCTATGCCTAAAACAATACACGAAACGTACAATAAAATAAACCTAAAACTATACCTATAAAAAAAAAAATTAAACGACAAAAATGTCAAAACTCTGTCATTTTAATAAATAAAACAAAAACTTCTGCTTACTTGCTCCATGTTTGAGAAGTAATTCGACAACTTTTATTCGATTTTTCTTGCAAGCTATATGCAATGGTGTGAAGCCATTTAATGCTCGTGCATTTGCATCAGCTTGTCTATCTAAAAGTAATTTGGCCACTCGGACATGACCACAATGGGCGGCTACATGAAGGGCTGTCAAATAATCGACAGTAACTTCATCGACCGGTGCGCGATGATAAAGAAGTATTCTAGCAGCGTCCACATGGTCTCCTTGTGCGGCCATATGAAGAGGTGCCAATCCATTCTATAAATATAAACATAGATACTTTCACTGAAAATAATTCCGACTTGATCGTCTTACTTTAGTTTTCGAACTAATTGGTGCTCCTTTTTCTAAAAGCATATCAACTACTTGTTCATGTCCACTTCGAGCTGCACAATGTAATGGTGTTAAACCGTCTCGTGTTTTCGATTCAATATTAGCACCTCTATCTGATAATACCGTTACCATATTGGTTTTACCCCATTTAGCAGCCACATGAAGTGGTGTTATGTTATGTTTAGCTGCATAATTAACATCTGCACCTTTCTGTATTAGAAGGTTGGCAATTGATTGATTGCCATAATGTGAAGCTATGTGTAATGGTGTAAAACCCGATTTGGAAGTCACATCCGGATTATGTTCATTCTCCAATAATAGTTTGGCAGCTTTGACATCGTCCTTTTTAGCGGCAATATGCAATGCCGGCAATCGAACTTTGCCTCTTGTATCATTCTCCAACAGAACAGTAACTACCTATTGGATTAATTTTTGATTGATGATTAGTTGATAAAAAACAGTGATAATAACTAATTGAACCTTATCGTGGCCTTGTTGCATTGCCACGGCCAATGGTGTGAAGCCATCTTCCGTGGAAAGACTTTGATTGGCACCATTGGCGAGAAGGTATTTAACAACATTATCATGATTCTCTTGTGCTGCCATATAGAGTGGTGTGAATCCATTTTGACTTTGTACATTGACCGAAGCACCATGGTTTACAAGAAGTTCCACAACTTTTTCTTGACCAGCTAGTGAAGCTATGTGGAGTGCTGTGTTACCTTTTTTCGTGGCAGCATCAACAACAGCACCACGTTTCAGGAGTTCTTCTACTATCTCTACGTGACCATCTTTAGAGGCCAAATGGAGAGCATTTAAACCATTCTAGGAATAAAATAATAGCTATTTAATGGAATAAATATTAACCCCAAATGCTTACAGCATTGCTGGTATTGATGTCGATATTTGATTTGAGATGTTCAAGTACTTTATCCAATTGTCCATTACGCGCGGCGCGTAGAAATGAAGTATTACCATCAGTCTGCAAAATATAAACGTCATAAATTAAAAGATTAACCCAATTTCCATCTATAAATGATAACTGAAAATTTAAAAGGAATCAACAATCTATTAATATCCGTAGAATTTTCTATACTACAAGGTCAACTATTGATCTACTTAAGCCCTGACGGAGTAAACTAATCGTTCATTATTTATTTATCCGATTCTGTAATGTCGGTTTAAATATAACCAGCTTTTACTAACAATAAATTACAATTAGGACAAAATTTCTACTATTCTAAAATCATACTATGTATATCCAAAATTAACCATTATAGAAAATTTACATTACAGACATATGAATTGCTTTATTATGCACCCTCTGAAATGTGGCGCGTGTTATGCTGTTGTTATCTGCACCCTGCATAACATGCACTTTCTACCCTTCTAACTTACAATTTCTTCTACTAGTTATCGATTGAATCAGGTGGAGATGGAGGGATTGACATAATTATAGGGTGGTTTCAATACAATAGCGCCGATCAAATTATTTCGTATTTATTCTATAAATACAAAACTTTCAAATGTTATATATAGTTTTCGATTCCTTTCTTCCAAATATCCATTAAATTTTGGTTTTGTATATTGTTTTCTATTTTGTTTACAGTTTTTTTTCGATTAAATTCTTTAATTCGGTGTTGTTTTAAAGCAACAACATTAAAAACACTTTGGCAACAATTCAAATGCGCGGGCGTTACGATAACTCACCATTCGTAAAAATTTAAGGCAAGAGGTCATTTTTCAGAAAACAAGCAGCATTTTCCCTTTTGATTTTCAAAACTGGAGTTGAACACCAAGATTTTCTAATTTATTACCAAAAAATATATAGACACATAAAAATAGATGCATATTTTTTTTTTCAAATAAAATCAG
>JAZBHA010000718.1:25076-37188 GCA_037464855.1 Iselma pallidipennis
TCCCGAAATTCGCATCCCATCCATTAAACACACACATTGTTTAAATTTTCTTATCTATTAATGGATATTCTACACGTTATTTCGATTTAATGAGACTACATCATATTCCATTTATTTATTAATAAAGAAAGAAACCTTTCGCTAATCTATAAACACATATCCAGAAATTTCAACAATATGTGTTATGTATTTTTCAAAACATTGATTTATTTTCTTTCGACTGTTACTCCGTTGAAGCATTTAGATCGTTTAATAACACGATAAGCAAAATGGGAAAACTAAATTTATAAGCAATTTACGATACTGTTTTATGAAAAATTGATCATTAAATCTAATTATAACACATCCATGGTCAATTCTTTAATTAAAGTAGCTTCAATTGAATCAAAATGAATCATGATCGAGATAGTTTTAGAAACGAGAAAAAAATTGCGCAATTAATAAAATATACTTTACCCCAACATCTATACTAATAGTGGACGGAAATTTCTTTTTTGCTGGTTGTGACATTTTTGTGTTGTGATTGTTGTACTCCAGAAATAATTCACATAATCACTTCAAATGGTAAATTATTTATATCACTTGTTAGTACTTATGACGAGTTTCTGTTTATAAAAAATTAAAATTTCTACTATAAATAGAGTTGTTTTTAATGTCGTGCAGTAAAAATAGCGTAAATGGCACAATTAAATTTTCACCGATTTGTGTTTTCTTTTTTTTTTTGTACAGGGAAAGCGATTTTTTTCGGAATGGAAGCCACAGCTAGGCTAAGAAACGAGCAACATTAAACTGGCAAAAAGTCCAACTTGAATAAATATATTTTTAGCAGTTGTTGAATCCATCTATTTCTATACTATATGTGTTTGTGTGTGTATATATATTTGAGAAAAGTAAGGCAACTTTACTGACATCATACCTAGACATAGAGTTATAGTGTGTTTGATGAACTGGATTCCATTAAATTACAAGAATAAAATCGTCTAATGGAAATAAACAAAACTTAAATACAGATAGGAGCGACTTCTTTATAATACGATTCAGATACTTTGACACAAGAATTACTTACTGAAACAGGACTTTTGTTGGTATCATTGACTGCTGAAATATTATCCATGTTATTTTAACAACAACAACAAATACTTTTAACAAACATTAACAACAAAGTTCTAATAATAAATTCTTGTTTGACACTAAAAACCATTTTAAATGTTTACACTAAAGTTTCATTTTTTTTAAATGTTAATTGAACGCTTGAACACAGTAAGTGCCTTAAAGAAATTTGAGCTAGGATGTTGTTATCCCTTGACAGATTACAACTGAATATCCTGAATATCCTGTTCTAACTTAAAAAATCAACTACGAATCCGGCCGCATTGCGTCATAGTAGAGACGTTTTTCGGCAACTTGGAAAACTGTTGAAGGATTTCCGTTGGTTCAATATAGAGTAATAAGCTCCGCCTCTTACACAACTCAAGGGCAGTTTCCAACAAGCTTTCCAAATCGGACATAATCGATGAAGACATATCAGTTTATTGTCTGTCATATGTTAAATGTCAATTAGATTGTTCCTGATTGAAGAAACAGTCATTTCGGATCATTAAATTTGGAGATTTTTGTAAAACGTATCTTAAAATTAAACATGGCAAGGGTAACTTGAAACGTGAAAAGGGTGAAAAAATTTGACACTAAAAGCTTGTACTTGTGAAGCTTTTAAAAGTTGATTGAATTTTATCTGGAAGGTTATCGTAAAATTGAACCCTTATTTTGCATGGAGAATCGACTATTATGGTCGCATGTGTTAACAAAATTATGTTATGATTTTAACGCAATGTCACATAGAACATACTGCAACTGCAGTTACTGAATTTTTAGACAGATTCGAGCTTTTTAATTTAATTTCTTTTGAATAAAAACACGAATTGACAATAAAATTCTTTTTATTTATCATTATATGATGCCGTATTCTATTTGTTTCCAATAAATTTTATCGTGTTGTCAATAAAATATCTTTATATTGACGTAATCCTGGGTAAATAAAATACATTGTCTCGTTCTTGGCTAACGTCTACATTGTTTGGCAGGCATCCCGGCGCCATCGCATATTGATCGTTACTAATGCCGGCATCGCGACGACCTATACTGGCGCCACCTTAGCTCCAATAGCTATGTCTAAATGTGTTACAAAATAGGTAACTGCAATGAGTAATACAAATATTCTTGGCACATTGAATAATAAATTGGATTTATTATCAACAAATCTTAGCAAAGCATGTAATAGCAAAAATGGTGGATGCGCCGGGCGAGTATCAACTAAATCATGCAAACAGAGAACACTTACGGTTTTATTGTCAATATATGTCCCATGTAGGTCGATAAAATGTGGTGGCACTGGTCTAGAGATATCTTTATAAGGTGATTTATCTTCTTTTTTCTTATGCTTATCACCACCAGTTTCTCTTCCATTAATACCATGTCCATGGTAATCTCGATGTATCCCTTGAGAATCAATAAAATGTAATTGAAATGAATGCGGTATACCATGTGAATCTACATATGATCCACTATCTCGTTTTCTATCATCACCACCACCACCACCACCACCACCACTAGTGCTACCACTTTCACCACATATATCATGACTACTACTACCTCCGCTATCATGGGGATGATGATCTCGATGACTGTGTGGTAACACCGGGAATTCCCTTGGATGACCTTGGTGCAATTGAACGTCTTTATAATGACCTTCTAATGTTTGTTCATGATGATGATGTTCTTTAGTATGATGGTGTTCTTTACTGTGATGGTCTTTATGTTCTTTACCATGATGGTCTTTATAGTGATGTTCTTTATGACCATCTTTATGAGGATGATGTGGAATGTGATGATGGGATGCTTCCACTAATGTTGGTTGTATATGAGTCACAAATTGGGCCATTTTTCAATCAAAACAAATGTTTATCACATTTCAACAATTGTTTATGGTGTTACGGATTCAAATTGATTATAAAATTTAATTGCAGTTTTTAATAAACAACAATCGATGATTATGCACTGTGCAACGCCCTTATGCAGTTTCACAATTGTTGATTCATATCAAAAATAAAGAGACGAACGTACCGACAACGACGCCGGATGAAAACTCTGGACCAAACAGAATTCGCCCACATTTATATATAATATAAATATACGTGTGTGTGTATATATATGTGTGTAGTATATATGTTATCACAACCAGTATAGTATCATAGTAGTGCGTTGTTAACGTCGCGACGCCACCGGAACAAAGTATTGAGATCGGTCTGGATGAATTTCCCGCTCTTAGCTGTACTTGATCAATACGGCTACCGTGATGATCAAAACTTGCTGAAAGATAGTTTAGAGTCGGAGATGATTGTAAAAAGAAAAGACTAGAATTCTATGAAACAACATTTATTTCTTCTATTTTAGCTCAGCTGACTTCAATATTGGCCATCCATTTATTACGTAATATTGTTTTTCATTTAATCAAGCGTTAATGATTTTACGTTTCAATAACATTTAAGGGTAGAATGGTAAAGAGTTATCAAGTTCTACTCCATTGCACTTGTTGTTTCTAGGAAAAATTAAAATTAAAAATATCTCCCCTTTTTTTTTGTTTAACTTTCACTAATAACACAATATTTTTATTGTCAACAAAACATCCATTTCCTAAAGAGATGTCTGTATAATGAAACTAAATAATTAGGTAATGTTTTATTAATGAAAAATCGTTACAGAGCTTTGACAAACTTTTGTTCGACGAATTTTGTCCCAATCAATATTTAAACGGCAACAAACTCATTCCATCTACCTATTGATATTATCGATAGTATTTAGCCATTTATTGGATATTTGTATATTATATTGGTAAAAGCCGGCTAAAAAAGTTTAGTTGACAGAGTGATTGTACTAAGTTATACACACCTGTGTACAGGTGTTATCTTATCATCACAGATATATTATTCTACATTGTGGTTTTTATAGTCGATTTTCATGATAAAGTAGCAAATTCTTAACACATTCGGTATTATATGTACCTATACAGATCGTCGAACAGATAAGCTATTAATTAATACCACTATTTACATCTCTACGAAATCTTTTATTTATACAAAAAGTGTAAAAATGAACAAACTTATTATAGTGTTTTAAGAAGTTAATCTGGCATTTTACTATATTTGTATTACCAAGGACAATAATACAAGTAAGTGGTTATGTTGTAATGTTAGATAGTATAAAACGTAATCGATGAATCATTTAACAAACTTTGGGAAATCTTATTCGCGTCGTATGTCAATAAAATTAATTTAGAACTATTTATCTAAATAAGGATTATAATGCTTTGTTGTTATATAGTGTTGATATGCGTAACTTTTTCTTTAAAATTAAAATAGAGCCACTATTGTCACCAGTGCCGGTTAGGGTCAATAGGAAAATGCCCGGTGAGGTAACTAGTGAGCCGTTGTTAGATTTCTATTCATATTTTTGCCTTGTACGCAGACTATATTTTTATTATTTAATAACTACAATAAAAAATACAGTGAAACCTCCCTTAACGGACACCTCCCATTAACGGCGAGTTTCTCTTGTCCGGAATTTAAATATACAAAAAATAATGCATCAGAAAGTCCAAATAACGGACACGGAAAGAATCCGTGATTAGTTCCAAACTACTAGATGGAACAAAACTATGTATTAGTATAATTCCTATATATTTACATAACCGGATTTTCCAAAACTTTGTAACAAGCAGATTTTTCTAAAATTTAATTTATTAGAATGTTTTGTTTTGCCGATAAACATGAATGGTATAGATGTTTGGACGGGGGTGTATGGACAGGGGTGTATGTTTAGGAATGAATGAAAGTACACATAGTTTTATTTAATATTTCTAAAAAAGAAAATTCTTACCAGTGAAAGAAAAATTAGGAATTATTGACTGCGCTGAGCAATTTAGATTAAATATTCGACAAGTAGCAGATAAGTTTGGAGTGGGCAAAAGTCAAATTGTCGAAACACTGAAGAAATTATCAGTTGGATTCAAACGCAACTCTACATCTTTGTCTTTATCTTTAAGGAGTTGCTTGGCAGTTAAAATCAATTCAAACGAAATCCACATTTTTATCTTCATCTTTATCTGCTCCCCACCCATTTACGGCTGACAAACTCGGCCAATAATATATAGATAAGTTCACATAGTAAAGGACAGGGATATAAACTTGCGATAGGAACAAAGATAGATATATGATTTAAATGTCCCGCTAAGCTTGCTGGGCAGAGCAAGCAAATCCTTAAAGAGTGAGACGTTTGAATTGAAATTTCCTTATATGGATATCTATAAAGAGTGAGAAGAAGATAAAGATAAAGAGTTACTTGTGAGTCCAACTGTATGAATCTCCAATAACGAACATCACTCCATAATGGACAATTGATTACCCATCGGTGTCCGTTTTGGAGAGGTTTCACTGTATATGTATATTCTTGAACATCAATCTCAGACACTTGTATAGGGTCCCACTTTATGAAGGATTTCCACTACGCACCTTTTAGCCGACATATATTTGACTCAGTGGGCTAAGAGCTTGCCCGCCCGACACTGATCGTCAGCGGCCCGTGACAATATTTTCTAAAAAAGCTGCTTTCTATTAAAATTATTGTTTGATGCAGGTCTGTATCATGGCCATTTGACATCAACTTTCCCTATAAAATGTCCCAATATCTGACACCAGAAGCATCGTCCTCCTCATCGCCATCACAGAACAAGTCCCGCCGTCACAGTTACGAACCACAAACAGAAACCGAATTACCAATAAATTTCCGTCATACACAATCACATCATTATGGTAAAAAATCGAAGAAAGTTCGTACAAAATCACCACAACCACCAATTCCAGAATCCGAAGATACAATATCGATTGATAGTAATAGTCAACATCCACAAATACGAATTTCAATAACCAATATTGATGAACGACAATCAAACAAACCAAAACAACATAGACATAGTCGTGAATCGAGAAAAACTAGCCATTCAAGTCATCAAGCATTTGATAATGTAGCTTTTGTGTCGGATATTGGAGGTGGATTAGAGTCGAGGGCTAGTAGTGCAGCAAATAGTATTCGATCATCCGGACGGAATCCTAGTGTACAGAGTTTAACGTGAGTTAATCGAATAATAAAAATCTATACCTAGGCCGAAAATCGAAATTTGTTTGAATTCTTTTTCAGTGTTGTCAGAGAACAGTATTGGTGTTGCTCCCATCGGACACCGTGTGAAAGAGTTCTTTTTGCTACTATTGGAGTTTTGGCTTTTATTATTGTTATTCTAGTTGTTACTGTGGGAATTTTAGCAGCACAAAGATCGAACAACGGTAAAGCACTTTTTGGTAATTTATTTAAAAACGATTAATGACAATTTGTTCAATTTTGTGATAAATTTTAAAGTATTATGAATAACAAGAAACTATTAGTAATTAAAATCTAGCTTGTTGTTTTTTTTACAATAACTAATAATAACTATAATCAGTCAAAAATTTGTCAGTTATGCTTAAATAGTTTGGCATATTTTTTAAACTGAAATTATCGTAAAACGAGTTGAGGCGAGGGGCGACTGCAAAAGTCTATAATGTTATACAATATCCGATGGTTGTTGAAAAATGGTTAATTGGGAAAATTTACATCCTGAACTTTTGGCCCATATTTATCAATATTTGTCCAGAAGAGATCGGTTAGCTTGTTCTTTGGTAAGTCATCATTGGAAAATCAGTCTAGATCACCCGCTATTATGGAAAACGATGATAGTACGTATTGATATCGATTTTCATGGTCAGTCTTCTAATAAATGATATCCCTTCAAGTTTCTTTAATTATAATTATTAATTATAGAGCCTAGCACAATATTAATGGCAAGAGATTTTAGTGGATATTTGAAAAATTTAGCATTTGGTTGGGCTTTCTCTTATCCTTACACTAGATATGTACCATACGAAAATCAATACATTACAAAAAAAGCTGTTAGGTTTTTATTGGTTTTGTACGATAATTATGTACAAATTGAACATTTAAAATTATTTAACTGGCACAATTTCTATAAAATCACATATCATCTAGCTCGATTTTTACAGTAAGACCCTTTAGAAAAAAGTTAAAGGACAATGGCAGGATTACACATAAAATCGCCTCATTTACCCTGAAATGGGACCTAACTCATCTTTTTGCCATTTACGGTTCTCGAGATATACTGTTGGATTCAAACGCAAATCTACATTTTTATCTTTATCTTTAAGAAGTTGCTTGGCAGTTAAAATCAATTCAAACGAAATCCATATCTTTATCTTCATCTTCAGCTTCTCCCTACTCATTTACAGCTGACAAACTCGGCCAATAGTAGATAAGTTCTTATAGTAAAGAACCGAGTTATAGATTTGCGATAGGAAGGAGGATAAATATATGATTTAAATGTCCCGCTAAACTTTCTGGGCGGAGGGAGCAAATTTTTGAAGCCCCGTAACTTCTACATCCTTTGACCGCCAAGGACTACCAAAAGACTTGCTTTCTTGTATCATTGAAGACTTTAAAGTCCCATATGACTATTTCTTACACCCAGTCACATGGAGATCTTCACACATGTAAAGCCCAAGTTTCAGGCTGGTAGTTGGTAGTAGAACAAAGTTATAGGTGTCCGAATTTGAAGTCTCCGATGACTCAAAAGGCTAAGTACCTACATATAAGTCTAATCACGTGATACTTTACCTTTTGGTAGTACCTACTTGGCTAGTAATACCTTTACACCAAATTGGGTCAAAATCGATCAAAGGACATAGAAGTTATGGGACACAAAGTTTTTATTCAGTAACTGATTGTGAGTGAACGTATGTACATCTCAAGAACCGTACATGACACAAAGCTGGGTTAAAGCCCAGTTCGTGGTGACTCGACCTCCTGAGCGTTTTCCACGTACCTACCTATATAGTCATTTTCCCGTGTGACCACCGTTCCCAAAACAGGCCGATTATACATGTAACCCCGCCATTGTCCTTTATAAACTTCTCAAAAACGAAAATTTCCAGAATCCAGCTGAATTTAAAAAAGATCACCTTAGACAACATAAATCTTGTTTCAAATAACTTTCCGAAAATTATATCATCTTGTATGAATTCCAAAGAAACCATTACTTACCTTGATTTGTATACATCATTTCATAAAAGGAATTCAACAAAATTTCTTTATTTTCGAAGCTGTATTGAACAACTAATCAATTTGCGAACATTACGATTAGATTATCTTGTTTTATCAGCACACATTATTGATGCTATACGGATTAGTAATAACAGATGTCTGGAAAATCTGGATGTTTGTATTAAAGAAACACCATGCCGTGGACAAATTATTGATAATCAACAATGGAGAATTTTAACGAAAGCTTGTCCGGATATAAAAGTTACTTTCAATATAAGTAAGTTCTCTGAAATAATTTCGGTAAAAATTCAATGTGAGAGTTTACAGGAAATCTGTATTGTTACGAGCAGATTTGTATTGTTTTAAAGAAAATGGTACCATTAGAGACGTTTTCTATACTTTTACCACAAACTGTCGACAGGACAAGAAAATGTAATTTTAGACGGGCATTATCCTTGCTGATCAGTAATTATTGTGAAACTCTAGGTAACTTTTTAGTTAAAAAAAAACGTCGTTAATATAACCAGTTAGCAAAATTTAACGTGATTATTCTCACAGTTGGAAACCTTCAGCTAAAAATTTTCATTCTATGGTAACAATGTCCTGAAATTATTTCAGTTTTAATCAAGTTCCTTTACGGTTCTTGAAATTCAACTAGTGAGAGTTATCATGCAGAGGATAAATGAACAAAAATTGAATTTTGTTTGCAGTTAACGTCGATCTTTATGTAAAAAACGATGAAATTTTCGATGATCTCCTCTTGCAACTGTTCAAACGGTGCAGAAACCTGAAAACTTTCCATTTTTACGGAATTATGAAAGATCCGCAAATATTAAAAACTGTTTTTCCTGGTAAGTTACCAAAAATCGTTATCAAAGATAAAATTTCCCTTTTCTATTATAGATTTGAATTGTTATCATTCGTTATCGAGAAAAAATGTTTCCATTGATACGGATTTTTCTAAGACAACATTGAATTTGAAACTTGTAACATTTATCCTGACAACCAAAAGTGTCCCAATTTTGATTATTTTAAATTAAAATCAAGCACAGCTCATGAATTAATTTTATTCAAACAATTTTCTGAGGTTTTTCTTTTCAGGAATTATAAGTAATTTTCAGTAGAAATGTACGAATTTGCATCGGTGATAGTGTAACCAGTAGGTCGTCTTTCACGTTTTGATTAATTCGTGAACTCTCCAAACCCTTATCTAATTGACTACCAGGCCAATGAAGTCTCTCTAATTCATCCAGTGCTATATTACCAGCTAGTGTAGTTTCTTGAATCTCATTTATTGTAAATATGGAGAATAAGCCCTGAAATTAATTATTTATCAAAGTAATAGTGATACCAACCAAGATAACAGCTTACTCCGAGATCAATTGTGACACTTTGTGACAAATTCTCATCTTCATCTAGTTCTAAAATATGTTCTAAACGTATTAGAACTGTATCATTGTTCCACGGTTCTAATGTTAATAAATTCACGTTTTTCGGTAATGTGGAATTGATAGCTCTCCATTCTAAATTAAGTAAAACGTCAGAAATACTGTTATTCGTCAATAACACCCAAGGTTTCAATAATATCTTTTGAGCTAAATCTCTTTGAATAGCAGCCAAAGATTTTTCTCCTGAAAATCGAGAGAGGTAAATCTAAAATATTTTTTACAAATAAATATTCATACCATCACCAGTTTTTGGTCCCAGGACCAGATAATGTTGTCCTCGAACCACTAAACCTTGACCATACTGTTGTTCATTTAAATTCTCGCCAACACCACGACTATCATCAGATTGACAAGCTCTGTGAAGCTGAATACAGGAGGAAAATAAAACAAGAAGACTCTATTTTGGGTGTTATTACCATTAGTTCCAATTGACCATCGACCAGACTTGATCCACCTTGAGAACGATCAGTTAAAATAGCGAATTCATTATTAGAATCTTTTAAGACAAGTTTTGTATTAATTGGATAATAATTGCCAGAAACAGGTTGTTCATTCGTATAGTTATAGGTTGGGCGATAGTTTCGTCTACGTTCCAAAACTTCCCTACCATTAGAATCCGTATAGAATAATCCATCAGTGGCTAAATCTGTAGTGAATCTTGAGATGACTTCTTTACCAATTCCGTCACTGAAACATAAGTTTTATACCCGAATATAAGTGATACTCGGAAATTTTCAGTACCTGATATTTATAGGTCCAATCACCCAATCAAATTCAATGAAACTCCGGTCGTGATTATAGATTTTAATGATTTGTTTCGCCCAATCACTAAACTCCTGTAAAACACCACTATAAATATCACCTTCAATAGGTGTTATCGTCACCGGATCATTTGTGATCCGTTGAGGTCCATCCGGTGTTGGGACAAAAATGTAAGCTCCTGAAGTGTTTGCACTAGAATAATAAAGAAAATCTTGAGTAACATTCAAAGTAACACCATTCATTGTTATTGAAGAAAGTAATCCGGTAGTCTCGTCAATCTCTACATTGGTGTCCTGAAAATATTACGTTAGTTTATATCGACAAGACGATTTAATTTCAGTCAAATTACTTCAAATCCAAATCTTGGTTGGTTTACTTGTTTAGTTACTTGATTATCAATACTGTCAGATTGTTCAATTCGATAGATTTTGTAGCCAAGTGGTGGTAGATTTTCGGCAACAAATTCCAAAACATTAGAAGCAGACGGTTGAGCTTCAGTTACATAAGTGAAGTCTCTAATGGGAGGAGTAATTTGGTACGTTACTTCAACACCTATAACAATTACATTGAAAAAAATCCTGGAGAATTCATTAAATGGCTAAAATCAACCTTCAGGATCTGTGATTGTAAATTGTTGCGAATTTACTGGTAAACTAACCGGGTAAGAAACTTGCCAACTTAATGGATTATACACAACTATTGTAAATTGTTGAGAATCTGTTATTGGACAATAACTAACATTTGCAAAAAGACAAGATGTTAATCCTAAATCATCTGTTGATCCTGCTGAAATGACTCCCCTAAAAGTCAAAGAATTAAACTTTAATGTTTTTCTAAACAATTGCAAGATTTACGATAATATCGAACTGATTATAGATAAGCTGTTCCACATAGCTTTAGTATGTAATAAGTGATAATTTTCCACAACATGTTGTTTTTCAGTTCCAGTAATAGCATCGTGATGTTGAAGGATCCCCATTGTTGTTTTTAATGACGTTAAATTGATATGATTATATGGAATTTGACCTGCAACGCTTAATTGTTTCGTTATCTGTAGTAAATTGTTTCCTAAACGTTCAAAACGTTTTGAAGCCGGTCTTGACGTGAAATATCCAGTCCAATATGTATCTTCACCATCAGCATATGGAAAGAAATCATCAGTTTTCATTTCTAAACTATAATTATTTGTATTAACGTATTCATTAACTGCTTTCGTATAACAAGACGGTGTTGAATAATAAACTTTTATTGGGCGACTGTCGGTAGTATTTTGTGGAAATCTATCAAAACCTCTATAAAATTAAATGATTTTAGTTGGTTTATCTACTTGTGGTTTACAAAATTCGTACTTTATAAGTAAATCAAGATTTATATAAGTATTTAGAGCAGATTGATATCGGAAATCTTCGCCCATTGTTATCAGTATATTATTGGTTGGATAATGCTCAGCTTGCCGTATAAGGAAGTCAGTAAAATCTTCTACCTAAAATCAATGTGTATAAAAATCTACAACTTACTTACAAGTAGACCCCGCTTAACTAAGCTAACGATAAGTCCTAAGTTCGAGTAACGTATCCTGCCTCTGGGGTCTACCGGTATTTAAAACTAATTCCATTACTTTTCCTTGATAATTATAATCAGGGTCTTCTTCATCGGCAACAATAGGAGCATCATTACACGAAATATCAAAACAGAAACCAGCT
>JAZBHA010000719.1:14764-25064 GCA_037464855.1 Iselma pallidipennis
TGGGTTTTTTTTTGTGGGGGATGAAAAACGACTGTTGATTGTTAAGACTTGGTGTTGTCGCCATTAGTTTCGTGTCCTAGTTCTTTCTGAAGACAATAAGCAATTCCAGTATAAAGCACAATAAAGAAGATAGTAAAAAAATGAGTTTTATAACGTTTTTTAAAATTCCCAGTTAACTACAGTTTATAGAAAGTTGGTACGTTAAGTAGATCAATCAAGTAATAAAAAAGAAAATATGCCAATCAAGCCAGTGTTTTTCATTCGGAATTTATTAATTACCTCTTTAGAACTGAAAACCAAAGTTATAGCAATATTAATATTAAAGCTAGGAGGTTTGATAGAAGAAAATAGAAACTTTACAAACTTTTGATGGAAAGCAGTATAAATTTAAAATAAAGCTTTTGAAGTAAAATTTCTATTTATTGCAAAAATAAAATATAAACCTCTGCCTTTAAACGAGTAATATTCATTCAATAGCTGCTAAAATGAAAAAAATTTGACTGAATTTTCCGAAATAATAATAAAATTTACAAGAAAACACAGCAAACAGCTTTTTCATTGAAACGTAGCGTAAATCTAATAAGGATACAATGTAGCAACCATCTACTTAGTGACTTCTCATGTCTTTCCACAATAAGCTTAGTGAAAATTTAGATTACAGTAAATATTGAAATACATCCATATTGAATTTTCTTCAATGTATAGTATAGTATACGTTCAAAACACAGATGCAGCCTATATTAAAATCTAATTTTCCGAGCTTATGATTTCCCTTCATTTATCCCTAACGCTTACAATTTTCTCTAATGGTTTATGATTAAAATTTATCACTGACTACATATAAACATATATACATACATGTTCAAGACTACTACATTGTTAATGATGTCGACAGAAATCTCGAAGTAATTATTCATATTATCAAGTAATCAATAGTTGCCATTTCCATGACTTGTATTTATCAACACCAATCCAACTATAGTTAGTCGACAAGTATTGAAAATATGTCAAGAACAAGAATATATATATAAAATGAACATCTTGTGTATACCGGCAACAAGATGAGCACATTAGCGAAAGTTAATATAAATGGGTATGAGAAGCCATATGGCATGTGGCAGACACTTGGAAAAGATTATTAATAACACCACCAATTCTAACTCGTACTACACGTCAGAAAACTACGATTAGTTAATAGATAAAGAAAATTGGAATCGAGAACTCTCCAGATTGCTATAAAAGCAAAACAAAACAGTAAGAACTGGAACGAAATAAATAGCATATAATAGAAGAAAGAAAATGTCTTTAGTGAGTGGTAGGTATGTGATCCTTTGGTGTACCCGAGAATAATAGAATGATAAGAAATATATAGAAAAGGGACAATACAGAGAGTGAAAATCCTGTTGTGTGTCACACAAGAGATGGCGTTATCAGCTAACAACCAGTCAAGCTGAAAGCTTCATAATTCAACTTTTGTTTTTCTTTTTTAGTTATAGTTTCGTTAGTTTTCTTTTTCGAGCTTTTTTTCGTTAAAAAAGAAAACCCGCCGATCCATTACCTTTTAAATAAATTTCTAAATAAAAAAAAAAGAAATAAATAAAACTCTTTAGTGTAGTTTTTTGATAAAGGAAAAGTTTGTCGGATAGTTTTCCTAAAATATATTCCCTTCAAGAAAGTTTTTAAATTACATTTACATAACAATTTTACTACAGAAAATCTATTAAAGTATGTTATTAATAATAATAATTTCCAAAGCTTCTCTTAAGTAATCTGGCTTTTTGCTTCTTTCCATCTTCTTTCTGTTAGATTAAATAATTCATAAACGGTCCGAAAAAGTTCCACTTCCAATCACTGGACAATAAAACTTGTTAAATTACCTTTCAAATCCCAGTGATTTCATTCATATGTAAACTACGTATTGGATAAATCAATGATTTAAAAGAAGTGGGAAAACGATCGACCTTTTCTGTAGTAATTTTTACTTATTGTCAGTACAGAAATCGTGTTTACAGAGATCTTGTTCCTATAAATAAATTATTAACAAATACATCCCAGGACTACTAAGACTGACTTCCTACATTTACCGGATACTTGTTCTACTCAACAACAATTCATTTCATTCTAGGAGGGTACACTTACGTGCATATAAAGGAGAACGTTTTTCTTTTGGGCCTGTGTCAATCGGGCTGCGGGGGGTGGTCTCCACAAGACAACTTAAGCTTGACAGACCAGAATCTGGCGAATCTGGTAGGAAGGATATTCTATATCTCCACTTTCCTACTCCAAAGAGAGAAAAAGTCCGACTTACACAAACGAAAATACTAGTATTTCTTACCCGAGAGACGTCCTCTTTTATATGCACGTCAGTGTACATAGAACACTTTTGCAGCGTTTGGATAAGATTATCTAGAATAGTGCCTACCTTGTCTAGCTTAGGAGAAATTCCTATGTTACTAGTTGATTTTTGCCAAATTTTGTACGGATAGACAAAGATATCTTACAGGCGTAATGATGAAAATGGGAAATCTACCCCTATTTTCGGTAGTGGACAGACATATTTTGGGAAGAATACTATGTGGAGAAGGGGCTGGTTCAGACCCATATTTCACGTGTAACTCCCGCCTGGGCTTATTTTTGCCTCTGCTCCTAGACCATTGAAAAGATCGGTCGGTATATTTTACAACAAAATCTAGGCATAGGTAGGTACTTGGAAACATCAATAGTGTTTTTTATTATTTTCGGCTCTATTTTTAATGTTGCGCCGTTATCACACCCATTATATAATAAACAACAAGAAAAAAATATTATGATCGGAATTTGATATGATCAAATTTTACGGTCGCTGATTATTTTTCAGGTAAGTGTCGATCGTAAAAAAATTTATTGAACTTCTTCGTCATACATACATACACGACGTTATTTTAGTAGAAAGTAAAATTCGAAAAAAGTCCACTCTAACACGACTACGATTATATCTAATTGATGTTGATAAATATTTTATGAGCTTGTTTTCTTCTCTTCGTGGAAATGTAGGACTTTCGGGACTTGAGTTGTATTTTATTATAGAAGTATTTAGATTTTTTTTTAATTAGCGATCCAAGTTGCAAATTCTTGATTAAAATTTTGCGACCTTTAGAAACCACTTAAACTTTTTGATTCGAAAAATATCAAATAACCTGTTTTGATGGAAAGAATTCGTTGTTTTACAAGAGAGAGAAGGGTTTTCAGTCAATACATTGAAATTCAGTCAACAGTAATAGAATTATTCTCTATTTCAGTACCTACAATTGATTATTGCGTTGAATTTTTTTGCTTTTAAAAATTACATTTACATGTTTATACAATTTTGTGTTGTGTTGTATTGAGTAAATATGTTAACTAAAATAATTGAATGAGTCCAATTATTAGCAATTCTATTTCACTTTATCAGCTAGAATAACATTCAACTAATATATGAAATATTTAATAATGTACATTAAATGTGTTAAAAATTCTGCCAAATAATGTTTGTTTTTGTTTTCGTATAAATAATGCATTTCAATTTCATAAAATAAAAATACCTGACAACTTTGTTTCAACTTTTATATGATGATAGTGACCACACTAAATAAATAATTCTGTTTTTCGAGATAACAACCAAGTACCTATATGTGGCGTATAGCTATTCGGTCTGTTAAATTTCCTTCAACTTTCCTATAGTTACAGAATATTTAATTTCCGGTTCTCACCTACATCAAAACTTTTACCTAAAGCATCCAACAAACATCCAACTTACAGGACGCATTGTGTCCATTAACAATAATGCTTTCATCATACAGTTTTTCGTTATTAAACCCTGTACAGAGATAGGATAAATAAGGATCTATCTGTTTCGTTATTCTTTTGGGGGTGAACTAAGTCGCAATAATAAACGTTTTCAATTCCACATCGAAATAATTAAATACCCCAAGAAAACACAAAACGACCTAACAATGACTTAATCAGAAATAACTTTATTATCATCAATCTATGATATATAAATGGAAATTAAGTGAAGATAAACGGGAGGCGTCCCTTTGTTTAATTATAAGGATTAACACAAGAATGTCGAATGTTTCAACTTTAGCACCATTTACCACCAATGATGATGATGTCTGCCTTTCTCCACCACTAACACACACACACACACTTCCACTTCCTTGTGCAATATAACTTCCATAATTACAAACATTAGTATTCGTTCCATGAATTATTCTAATTAAACTTAATATTTTCTTGGTATAGAAACTCATAATGTTAGATATTTGTTTTTGGGGCAGGATTGTTAAAGTACACCGATCTAAGGCATGGAACAGAACAGAGCAGGATGTGTAATTAACGTTAATTAGGACGAATTCTGTTCGTCTTACCTTTGTTGTTAAATCAGTTTGAACTCTTTTAAAAATAAATATAATCAACATGAATCGATAGCGATTATTCTGCGTTGTCAACGTAACAATTTCATTATTTTGTATTACAAATGTTTGAAAAATAAATCAACAAACAAGCAAAATATAATAACAAAGCTACTATTATACGTTTGCCAGATTCACCTACTGATTTAACGGTATTTGTGCAGATAATACTGAATTTTTCAGAAAATTATAGTAATTGGAAGGAAGTCTTGTTTAACAAAATAATAATATTTAAAATTCGGAACTGTTGTTTTGGAAAATAAATGATGTTTCAAAAAGCAATTAGGAAAAGTTTTGGAACCAATGACTTCTTACAATTTTGTTTCAGCAAGCTGAATTTTCATGTTGTTTTCTCTTCATTGATTACGAAAATATGTGAAATTTCTGCAAGTAAAATCGCTACTAATTCTCGATTTATTTGACTGTTTTTAAAATAAATTACTAGCACATGAGGTGAATCGCCTATCTAGGTGGTAAATTTTGATAATAATTACATTAAAGGCTTAGATCTTGTGATTTAATAATTTAAGTAGAATTTATTGCAAATTTTCACAAATGATAGACATCTTGTTAAATGTATATTAAACTGGGCTAGAAAAATTTATGCCGCACATAAAATCTTTATCTTGTCTTGTACTTTGTTATATACGATTTCCCGTTTTCCCTAAATATAAATTATCCAACAATTAACATACTTCTTGTTTTTCCATCTCAATTAGACACTGTTGTGCTGTGATAACAGATAAAAACCACAACGTCTTCATTCTATTCAACAAAAAAAAAAAATCACGGTTTTCCTCTATCAGTTCTTCTTGATTGCACACTCTGTTTCCGGTCAAATTATATACAGAGTTCACCTATCTGTATATTATTCTGACACCCTAGTTGAAAATTTAGTGAACCACGATGTGGTTTTCAGTTTAAAACGCAAACGTTAATGAGAACGGCGACGTTTTGTTTGCATTCCATTTCGATTCCGGACGATGATAGTACAAGCGGTTTACGGATATAATCTATGGTCGAGTCAACTGGAAAATTTAGTTGGATTTTCGAAAATTCTGCTGTCGAATTAGATTTGAAGATTGCAATCAACGTTTTAAATACCAGCCACATACAAAAATAATTTGAATACGAAAATTTCGTATAAGAGTCGGATGATGATGGTCATCGTGAAAATCCTGTGTTTCTGTGTAGCATAATCAAAATAGAAGAAGTAATAAAATTGCAACAAATAAAAAACCCTTTTGGATAGTGTCGGTGACATATTCCTCTTCTACAAGTAAATCCTAGATTTATTGCTGATAGTTTGAACTGGAACAGTAGACTTATTTGTTGTTACTTTTTATTATCCCTCTTGTTTTTATTACTGCATGTGTATGTATTTATTTACGATTGTTCTTATTTTATTCTGTGAAACCTTTCAACTATAATAAATCGCAACTTTACTATACTTTCCTAACGATTTCCCTCGACAATCAGTCGGAAGAGAGAGAGTATTGTACTCTCATTCGCTTTATTCATTCGCCCATTATCTCTGACTATATTTAATTAGGGAACATGCAACTGTGGAAAAAGGGGAGAGAATACGTACGTTATATAGGGTGTGTTTGTGTGTGTGTTGGCTCGTTCAAATTGTCCGACTAATGGGTTTAGTTTTATTTGTCACTACTGGGAAGTGAATATGGCCAGTTTTCCTGAAAGTGCATTTTGATGCGCTAACATTAACTAGGTAGGACTTTTTTCTGCAATTTTATCATCTAAATGGATAGCAATATTTTATAATGACGATATAATTAATGAGAATTATTAAAGAATAGAAACGAATAGTAAATCTTTAACTATATTCTATAAGATAAGATACTAAAAAAAGAGCCATAACATATATTATATGCATGTAGATAGAGATATCTTGAAGGGATGCCTTTTGGCATCCATTTCGCCATATCTATATATTACGTATGCACGCAGAGATGCGGCTAATTTAAACCAAAATAGTTGTTCTAGATTCAACTTCCTTGAACATGTCAGTTCACCAACACAAATCCAGAAAGTAACAAAGTATCTGTCCTGATTTGAAAGGAATATGTTATCCTGCAACTGTACATATATTGACAGCATAATAAATTTTTTGAAACACCACCACAAGCGAAAATACATTCAAGATTACAATTAATGAATGGCAACAGATATGGTTTGTAGACGTTTTAATTAAATATAAATTAACAATAACGATAATCAAATAATTTGTTGTTTGGGGTTAATCACATTACGTTCGTGAACTCTAATCACAGTTTGGTTGGTTTTATTTGATTTTACGCGCTACACTGTAAAATTACCAGCAATTTGCTTAATGTTACAATATACATCGATAAACAACACCAACAAAAAACCACCCTAATTTTGTGGTATCGAATTGGCAACCCTCTTTTTTGTATTTACCCTCTCTATGTTGGTTAGCTACCGATATTGAAATACTTTTATTGCGAGTAATTCGTTAGAATTTTCTACATATAAAAATACCATTGAAAAATCGCGTCAGCATCAAAGCTAACAAAATCAAAAGGTTGCGTTTATTTATTTATCTCTGTTTTTTCTGTAAAACTGTCTGGTAAAAACTAGATGTGCTTTGACGAATCCAATAAACAAGGGAACTCCAACAAAAAACACGAGAATTTACTGTGGATAAAACTGGACCTGAATTTTTAATAGACGTGAACTTGGCTTGATTTAATTAAGAAGAAAAATCGTCGAACATAATTCTGGAGACAAATTTGGTGGTGATGTTTAGCGGCGGCAATGGTGTGAACAGATGAAAAGAGCAATGATTAAATGGAGTTGAAATGGCGCGTAGTGCGCTAGAGAGGATAGACGACGGTATTTGGTGGAATTGAAACAATAAGGTATGATTTATGAGATTAAATTACAAAAAAAAATCATTAAATTCAGTTAATTATTTGCAAAATGGAGAGCATTTCTGGATGTTGTTCCATCATACATATTTTCCGAGTTTTCCAACGAAAAATCAATTGTATTTTTAAACAGTTTTTATTCGTATTCCTGTTGTGTGTTGACTGTAGCAGGAACGTGATTTTTCCAAAAGGAAAACAATGTCAGCTGTCATTTGGGGAAGCATCAGACGATTTTTAGCTGTTATATTTATGCAAAAATCGAATAGAGGAGGAGAAAAAGAAATATTAAATCGAATCAAGATGATTGACAATGTCAATAGAAACGGTAAAAGACATAAAAAAAGTGTCGATCCTATAAAACAATAACCGATTTGAAAAATGTTGTTGCATCCTGTGTGACAGGATTCACTTTTTGTTTTTTGCAATTTTTTATTATTTCTGTTTCATTGGTTTCTGTGAAATGGCAGTGAATTCGTTCAACAGTTTTGTACGGAATGGAAATCAAGTCTATTATAGTAGGTTTTTTTTTGAAGGGGGTTGAAAGAAATCTCTAAAACACACACACACACATACATATATGTTCACGTGAAAAATGAATCAATCTGAACGAAGTTTGATGAATTATTCAAAGGGAAATAGAGATTTGCAGGCGACTAGATGTCGAACTACTGGAAAATACTTTCAGATGAGGGCGACACGTTATTTTTCATCGTTGTTGAAACCGAAATATTGCAATATTAATAGACTATTTAGTCAGTTATTCAGCTTGAATGTTGCAGAAAAATATTGTATTTTAATTTGAAAAGAGGGAAAAAAGTGAATCTGTGAAAAAGTTTGGAGAATTTTCGTCACTATCTTGAAGAATAATAAATAAAGTTAGTGATGAGAATAATGCGAGAAAATGTGAAGGAAAACATCAAAGTATATGATAAGTTTTTAAGAGTTCATCATCAAAAAAATAATAATGAACTATATGAAAATTATTCACAGTCTCGTCTACTTCTTCATCATTCTAACATCATTTTTCATCTTTACTTCCAAGATATTCTTTAATGAAGCAACCTGGTGTTATTTATTACTTCAGATAGTTGTTTTATTATTATTTTTTAAGATACTTTTTTAATTACTTGTTAGTAAGGGCGCAATACGAGCGAAAATAAAATAGGTACTTACAAGCAGTTCTTACAAGATAAGAATCAAAATGTGGCACCCCCAAAATGTATTTTTTTTCAGCACTAAATTATAGTTGAACAGGATGAATACAATTTTGAGTCAGTAAAGGGAGGTTTTTTGTCTTTATTTTCTAATTATAGATAATGCTGTAGATGAACTAAATAGTAGAAACGACTATTTAACTTGAACTTAATGAACTTGATTCCCAATCCTCACAGAATTATAGTTTATACAAATATTAGCTTAAACTCTAACAATCTTTCTAGTAGTAAGGCTTCTTGTATTTTCTTTTTTGAGCTTGATTAGCAGGCTTGATTTTCGCTAATTTATGCGGAAAATCTATTTTTTAGAAACATTTTTTTTTAATTTTTCAATAAAAATAGAATACAAGCCTTAAACTATGTATTTAAAATTAATAGTTAATTTTTATCGATGGTTGGTTGGTTTGGCAGCATGGTGTGTCCTATTGATGTCTGTCTCGCCGACATTATGCCAGTTAATTGCAGGAACGTGTCAAACGTGATCTGCATGCCAGTTTCCTAGCAGATAAACCTAGTCTTCCACAAACTAAGCTATTTATGAATCCTACCCTGTACCAGATACGCCTTTAGTGTACTTGAACCCTGCTTTTCAAATTTACCATCACTATTATTAATAATGGCATATAGTATGAAACTGATGTTTAGTGTAATTTGAATGGAAACGTCCTGCAATCAAGATGATGGTGACATAGGCATTCATTTTAAATTAAGCATACGTCCAATAATAATTAAAGCTAGAATTTGACATAGACAGAAATTCTATATTTTGCCTTGCAGGCAATCTATAAGCCAGAACCACTAAAACCACTGCCACTACTACACACAATTTGAACTGATTGAGTTAATCAAAGAGTAGGTTTGTAAATTTTAATGATATGTGTATATGTATTGGTGTGTATATGTGTCTATATTGAGTTTAGTTTTAAAAATAAAATCGATAAATTCCATGAAGACACTCAACTTGTATTTGAAATTGTAAAGAGGTTGTTGCTGCACGATTGCTCTTTTAGTTTGATAAAAGCATTGCACATCAATTTGATCCGATCATATATACCTACAGCGAATTGTATAAAAGAGTTTTAAGAAGTACAGGAATAAAAAAAAACATGATATTGAATTTAAAATTACTAGACAAGAACACCCACTGGTTCTATGTTAAACTCGTCTATAAGATAACCGAATAATCAATCTTTTAAAATTCGTGAACGGCAAAAAAATGAGCGTTTTGCAACATCTTATTCTGACATGTTTTAACCATTTGTCATCTGATACGAGAAATCAAAACGAGAGACACACACACTATACGAGGATGCTGCTTAAATATGAATTCATTTTAAGCCTGTTAAAATAGATTTTCCAGTAATAAATAAAAAGAAAAACAACATAATTGTGAATATGTTTTTCAGTTTTGTTGTTATTTTTATAATAATAAAAGAAAACATCAAAATACGGAATTAAAAATGTAATACATTTTTATTATGTTTATTTAACATGTGGTGGAATTTTGATTTTATGTAAATTACTTGTGTATGAAATTTTATCCTATTTTTGACTTGTGATTTACATACCTACGTGGATTTTTATTTGAAAACGATACAACTTATTTAGCTTTATTAGAATTTCTGGCAGTTACAGGACGCTATATAAACATGACCTTTATGAAAATAATTCCGGTTATATCAACTTTGATTATATGAATCTGCATATTATATTGTTATGACGTCTCTTATAGGTGAAATAAATT
>JAZBHA010000719.1:25161-45997 GCA_037464855.1 Iselma pallidipennis
AAAAGAGGCGAAATTTCATTATTCCATTATCAATTTCACATCTAAAGTACGTTAAATAAGATACTTTTCCATAAATTAATATAAGCTTTCACTGATTATTTCTGGAATCGTAATATTTGGAAATACAATCCTAATTATGATAAATTTAACAAATATCTATTCTTAACCATAATTAAATGAAATATTCATAATGTTAAATATTACATACTTTGATGCCAGTTAGATAGATATGTTTTGAAGCGTGAAATTTCAATTTCAATATAAATTCTAATTTTCCTAACATTAACAATGATAAATTTAGAATAATGCACTAATTTAAATCAAAAATTTAACGTTACTCTCCATTATTACGTAATTCTAGCCGTAGTAGTGCCGGACTGGACAGGGGGGGATATGGGGAGATTTCCCCCGGGGCCAAATAGCTTTTGGTGGCCAAAGGGCGTTTGAGGGACCACCGATATTTTTTTGAGATATTTTTTTTGATCAACTTTTTAAAAACAAAATCTAAAACCATGATGTGCTGTAAAACTTACCTTTCCGATGATACCCTTTTGCTGAACCTCTCCGATAAGGTTGTGCAGTCTCCCAACGCTGATCATCAATGGTGGATGGTAGTGGTCCATTTAGAAAACACTTCATATTTAAACACTTCACATTGATAACTTTTACGATTTATTGTTAGTTAGCACTTACACTCACAACGCACACTGTCTTCAAAACACTATTTTATTTAAATTAATAGATTAGAAAAATTGTGATGTTGACTCGTCGATGTTTCAATATTAACTGATTAGAAAACTTGTAACAATAGATTAGACAAAGGATCTTATGCAACGTTATTTCGTATTCATCGTTGTTATCAAAAACCAAAAACTTTTCTGTATACGTGTTTTGTACTGTTGTGTGGTAAAGTATGTAACAGCTAAGTAAACAGTGCCGGACTGGACAGGGGGATATGGAGAGATTTCCTCCGGGGCCAATGAATTTTTGGGGGCCAAATAGTGTTCGAGGGGCCACCGCTAACATTTTAAGTAATTTTGTTTGATCGCCAGCTGAAAAGATACCTTCGTTTCCTATAAATCCCCCCTAAGCCAAGATAAGCCAGTCCGGCCCTGAGCCGTAGTATAATATTCACCTCAACTTGAAAGTTGAATGTAAATACAGTAAATACAGTGGAACACGCTTAACACGAAACCGTGGGGACCCTTGTGTTGAATGTATTTCGTGTTAATCGTACATATCGTGTTAAGGGAGTTCGTGTTAAGCGTATTCCACTGTACAGAGTTTTGTTCGCAACATCCGCTCACAATCAGTAAAGATGTCAATATATCGACACTTCTTGCCACTTCATTTTTAATGGATTAGCTCCGGAGATGTAGAGCTCTTCAGGCACATTTTGCTTAATTTCAATTTAGAAGATGTCCGTTAATATGACATGCTTGTGATAAACAATTTGAAGGTGATGAAAAAAAAAAATTAATTGTAAACACAACTGAAACAGTTAAACTGCCTGACTAGTTTTGATTATAAACCGGTTGATACAGAAAAACTCGCCTTTTACTAACAATTTTTAGAAAAACCTCCTATGAATCTGTTGAAACTTAGAATTTCTACAACCGTTAGTATATTCTAGTAAGCGGAGAATCCCCCTATAGGCACAAAAATCCTCTTAAAACGTTGACAGAACCAATTAACTAATATTTGAAATAATTTAAATACCTAAAATTTTTGACAGGACCTAAACTATATGAAGAAGATTGTTGAAAATCATCCCCCACGGGATTTTCCGGCAAAGCTTTCTCGTCCCCTTCGTTCACGAAATTTCTTGCAAACGCAAATTAATAAAACGGCAGCCCCGGCTTGTTATTTTAGTCATCTTGATGGGTGCACGTGTTGGTGAAGTCTTGGCTTTCAGTACAACGACAGTACACACAATACTCATTTCAATGCAAGAATTACTAAACTAAATCTATTCACTGTCACTGTCATCATCTGTTGTTGTTGTTTCGTTTCATTTGTCAAAGACAAACAACAACTACGGTTGCAACAAAAGCTGATGATGGTATCGGAGCAAAGTTGAGGCGGCAAGAAAAAACGACGCAAAACTAAAACTTCTGCTAAATTGCAATTATTCTCTTTTGGGCACAACCGAGATTCAAATTTCAACGAAATCTGATGCTGATTATTTTGAATGAATCTAATTGAAGTTGTATATCTGTTGTTGAGGAGATGAGGAGCAGGAGAAGAAAAAAAACATACCAACAACGGTAGTGACATTTGTGAAATTAGTTGCGACAGGACAAGATGGAAGAAGAACAACTTCTATTGTGAGGGTGGGTTGTTGTGAAATTTGAATCAATAAATCGTTGTGTAGAGGAAACGAGACGGAAATAAATTACAAACCAGTCAGAGAAATTTGAATAAGAGACGTGCCTTAAAGTAATTAATTAAAATTTAAGAAGAAAAAGAAAAACATTAAACTATTTTCTATTGTTAATTGTTGATGGGTTGGTTGAGGAAATTTGCAGTTCCACTTAATTTTCACGACTAGAACTAATTGGTATGATTTGATTATAAAAGAGCTTTGTAAATGTGCCTGACATGAACTATCAGGAAGAGTGAAAATTATAATAAATTTAATAAGGTTTGGACACGTGTATGTGTGTTTGACGAGGGATAAAGTACGGAATATATTGCGCGATTATATTGTGGCAAGAAATTGAGAAGAGGAAGTAGAATATAAACAACAATAATACAGTCATCCCCCGACGTTATTCGTTCCAAATATTGACACATATCTCATCATTTTTTTAAGGGTGGTAAGACTGCGCAATATGTAACTCTCTTGTTAGAAGTTACTTGCAAAAGTCAACAAAACTATGGAAACATTCATGCATAATGCAAGATAGTTCTGTTGCTAGCGGGTGGTAATCAATGAACGACTAAATTAAACAAAATTAAACATCAACCCTGAATTTTCCTATATAATAATTGATGTTTTGTATCAACACAGGTGTATGTATCTGATTCAGTCATTAACCAAGGACCAAACTAATGAAGCAGACTTGTTAATTAGTATGTTTGACTGCAATGATTACTGATCTGTAAAATGTCAGGTAAATGGGTTAATCGACTAGAAACTAGTCCTAGGGGAAAGTTCATTTGCAACTACAACATTTACAACATCAAAGAAAATTATAGTCTCATAGTCCTTTCGAGTACGATTTTTAGATGTGTTTTGTTTAGTGATGTGTTAATCCCCCTCTAACTTTTATTGCAGTTGGGTCCTGTTTTGCGAAAGTTGACGAAACCACATCGTCTTTAACTAAATACGGAAATTGCTGCATACCCACCACAAACACTACACTAGCAATAATCCTTGTTACCTTCTTAATTGAACTCGGCAAAGTTTCGAGATCAAAAGGAGAAATTTCAAACTAAATTTGATACGACTTCAGATTCTTTGTAATGATATATCATCTATGATGTTGTGCCCAGTTTTGAATAAAATCAAATTAATTAAAACATTAAAATCTTGTTTGTTTATTATATGGAGAAAACAAATTGAAACTTTTCAGTTTTTAATACATATTGTCGAACATTATTCAACTGATCAAGTTGTTACTTAACTGATAAAGTTTCATTTCTCCAAAAGGTTGTATTGATTTTTTAATGAAAGGTCTAAGTTTACGATGATAGATGAGGTAAAACGTTATGGTTGACTCGATTTAAGCGTATATCCTTTAGGGCGACACCCTTAAGAAAAAAGTTTTACTAGACGCAAATTCTGTAAAAACACAGCAAACTAGAACTTTAAAAATAGATATTCTGTGGAAATTTATTCAAAAAAGTTTCGATTACTGCAAAATACGTTTAAATTTCTCATTAACGAACATTAAGGACAATTTGTAGCACCCTTGTAGCATTTTTTTCTCTCTCCTGTTAAGATTAATAAAAAGGGTCGTGACTGTAGAGTGGAGAGAAGTCTTTAATTTGAAATAATTCAATATTGTGTAAGGGTCAAAAATTAATGGAGCAGGATTACTTAGAAATTTTTCAACTTGCTATAATGTATTCTTCTTTGTGTTTGTTTTACAGATATTCCGTTTCAGTTTTTGTTATCTCTCCAACATTATTTCTAATTGTAGTCTCTCCGTTTGCCCCGAAATTGTCAGGAATTTACCAAAATTTTCATATCTTTTACAGTGATAGTGGTTTCTGATTGTGGTGTGGTTGAATGTGGGTGTGGTTGTCAAAATTAAACACATCTTGTAATCCGAACACAGACCACATTAGAAATTTTGATGGAAACAAAGGCAAACAAGTTTAGTTCACTATATTTATAAATAATGAATGAGGATGTAAAGTTTAAATAAATTTTATTGGCACAGTCAGCATGATCATGATCCTTAGACTTCTAAATGGTGGGTCATGTAAATTCATGCAAATATCACAAGAACAATTAAACAGAATCTAAATTGGATAATAGGCAACAGGCTGGCGGTCATCTTTGTACAATTTGTACATTCGCTTAGTGTTTCTTTTTTTTGGGGGGGATAGAATTCGTAACAATTCAGCACATCCAGGCAAATTAAGTTTTCCATTCGAATTGTCATTTCTCACGTTAGATCAAATTATTTTACAACTCACAGACAGAGTCGAGAGAGGAGAACCCTCAACGGCGTCCCTGCATCGTTTCTCTTTCATTTAACACACGTTTGATTGATAGCCGTTTAGAGAATTGTCTAACAGCATTCGATTGGCACCCCTGATTCCCAGACACTCCCTCAGGACCACCGTCGAATACTCAAAGGAACCATCTTCAATATAAAAATCCACCCTTCCAATTTCAGTCTTATTCATTTATCTTTCTTTTTTATTTATTTCGAGTAGTACACAACGTACATACAAAAATTGATGGGAATTTTCGCAAGTATTGTAATGATATCATCAATAATACAATAAAATGTTATTCTGGTTCTTTTTTCGGTTGTTTGTTTGTTTCGGGGTGGAATTGTTGGAAGTTTCAGTTGAATGGGAGAACTGGAAAAACTACACCGAAGCTAGATGGTTTTGAATAAGTCAACACAAAGAAATGGTTTACTTTTCTGCATAAATTTTAATCAACACCTCATTTAGGTCGTTTCTTTTACGTAAAAGGGGAAAAAGTAGGTAGATTTGGAAATGTTGAGGGAATTTTTTGTTGTTATAATGAAAAGTTTTCTAGATACAGAAATGGGAGGCAAATTTCGTGTTTTATAATAAAAACAATTATTATTAAATCACAGTCAAAAGATTTATTGCTAAATTTGCTAAAAATGCCTCAACTTCGTTATTTTATTACTTTTATAGTTTTGTATTACCTGAAATATTACTCAAATCTGACGAAAATATTCATAGTTTCATATAGTTTTCGCTCACATAATGCCAAATGCAAAATCCTTGTTTATGGTGTATTCTTGTATGTTTCTCACGAAAAAACGATATTTTATTCGTTACGAAAAACGTCTCAATATCAAAATAGTGCCAATAAATTTTCGTACCAAAAAAATAAAATCTCTACACACTTAATATAACAGTTAGGTTGAAATTTTTTGGAAATTTATTATTTTCCCAATAGCAAAACTCTATTGAAGTAATGATTTCACTATTGACAGTAAATTCAATTTTTCAACTTTTATCCATGCTGTTTGTTGGAACTTTGTAAAACAAATGACATATTCTCCTGAATCCTTAGAGAATTCGTGTAGATATATAGATAGGATGAAACAAAAAGAGGGACGTATAAAAGGCAGGAACAACGAACAAACGTTATTTTGTCCTGCCTCGCTTTTACTGCAGAATACACACATCACACAAAAGACAGGACTATATCCCGAAGGACAGTTTCCAATATTAAATAACAAAGATGATATTTAAAGTCGACGATGTGATGAATTCCCTCCTAAATTGATTTGCATATATATATAACGCATATGTTGTATTAGTAGACATGAACGTACAATATAGTAGTCAGTTATTTTACGGACGCCAATTTTAAAGACCAAATAATACAATAAGGCGTTTTTAGACAGAGAAATAGAAGTCAATTTTTGATTATTTATACAATTCCCTCTTTATTGTTTCCAAATCTACGTTATTGCTAATTCTCTCATTTGTTAACATGTTAATACAACCCCTAACTACAATATTTTACCGTACAAATATTTGCAGCACACTAACAATAAAAGTTATGAATAAATCATCAACAATAATTCCAACTCAGAACTCAGAAAGACAGAGAATATTTAGTTTACAGGGGTTGGTTGGTTTTTGTATGTAGAACTGTGTCTGTTCCATCAAGTCTTTGTGAAAATTGAAAATCCAGATTCATCCTTTTAGAACGATGGAAGGAAATGAAACAATCTAATATATACCACCTTATATGTAGGTACGTATTACGTATATGTATGTATATAATAAAGAATAATAAACGTTTTTAGTGCGGATTATGTTGGCTGAAATATGTGTCAGTCATATGATATTCAAAGCTTTCTCATATATGATGTTATTTCACGGACTGGCGGTTGACCAAAATTGGAATCCTGTCCCTCTGCTGGTTAAAGGTCATCACCATTAAGCACTGTAGGCTTGAAAGTAATGCTTTTTCATTTGACACGTCACAAGATGAGGGTGTTTTGTTGTAGAGGCGCTTATGCTTTGATTAAAACTAGAGGGATCACACGTATAAGCTAGTTTGTAGCAAGTTGTATACTTATAGTATAGAGAGGGGTTTGCGTATCTCTCTGTGTGTGATTGAGAAAACGAGAAAACTAAGGGACGTTTTTTTTTTCGTATAAAAGAGGGTCCATCCCTTCCTGACTAGATTCTGTTTAATTTTAGCAATTAACGTTGGAAATGATTGATTATAGGATAGAGTGTCTAGACTGAACATGCAAACTTTACATTTTAATGATGCTAATAATAAGAGAAAAAAAGTGCAATTCCTATGCAACTTTTCGAAAATTCATTAAAAAAAAAGACTCTCGCAGAATCGTTGTAAATCTTACTCCACTAAAGCACAGTAATGAGATTTCTGAGAAATGCCTGGAATTTCAATTAATAAAGTCATTATTTAAGTGATTTAGTTGTTGTCTTTAAACGTGTTTTAAGTGGTAAAGTACGATATGCTAAAACAAAATTTACCCTGTTCTCTTACATTTATTTAATTTGGAATATTTTTGAATTCCATTAGTCGTGTTGACTTTACGAAATTATATTTTTCCTTATGCTGATGCATTCTCTCCTAAATAAAATTATTGCCCTGGCAGAAATTACTTTGCTGGTCTTAAATAATACACTCACGTCTGGTTGTGGTTTCTGTGGTAGAAGACTTCTTTACCTAGCTGTTTATTCAACACAACATCAAGGGCAAAAAGTCTACATTACAATATAGACCACATGAATAATTTTGAATATAAGCAAAAATGCCCGTCTAGTTATAGTATTTTATAGGAAATTGCCATCGATATTCTTATTAGGACTTGAAGGATTGTTTCACAAGTTATTCAACTTGAAATTATTTCAACCAGTTTTTTATCGATTTCAATTTAGAGAAAACTCCTTCTTCAACAAAGTTCCTTTATTTTTTCTTTCCCCCTCATCGTTGAAAATTAACTGTGCTCGAATGCAGAACGTATTGTGAATATTTTAAAGATTCTGCATCAGTTTCGTGTCTTAAAATTGCCAACAAAAATCACCCCCTCATTTGTTTATATAAAACTTTTACAGTAGTCGTTGTTTTATTTGAAAGAACCACCCCTAGAGACAGTGATCATAGTGTGAGTAAAAAGCAAATAATTTGAAATAAATCCAACTTATGTTAACTGATCTGTGAGAATTCTCCAAAAAGGGGATAGAGAAATTCCCGGCAGCCAGACAATAGAGATCAACCTACACACATACACACACACATACCATCCCCCTGCCTGAAAACTGTCTATCTGTTGACCAGACAGGCAACCCCTTACGCAAACATGCCGCACTTGTCTCTCACTACCACTGTCAGCATCACTACCGCCTCCAGTCACAGGGAAATCCTCTATATTTCAACCCCTTATATTCTATGTAACCGCCGCCGCCCCACTCTTTTCCTGCATATAAAGGGTGGTTTCGAATCAGACACGCTTCAAAGAAACTTTAAAATGGGAAAAAACGAAACTTTGCGGTGTCAGTTGAGCGCAAGTCGATCCTTTTTCATATAGCTAATATGCTGGAAAATCTAGAGTTGTAGTAAAATGCAAGAAAAATAAGGAACTTGAAAGAGAAATTCAACGTTGTCAGTGGAATATTCTATAAGAAAGTCCAATTACGGAAGGACTCCAGCAAATACTCGAAGTAATTTTAGAAAGGACAACCTTTAACTACATAATTGGAAGAGTCTGATTATAATAATTTGACATTTATCAAATCTTTCAATTTAAGGACTTAAAGGACGTTGTACATTATTTGTCTGTTTTTTTTCTATTCCCTCGGACTGTCACATTTGAAGAAATCCCCAAAAGAATCCTGTCAGCAAAATCAAACCATAACTTATAATAAACTGTTCTCCAAGTTTAATTAAAACAAAATAAACGAGAAAGAAGCAGAAGAAGAAGAAGAAGGGAGAAAAAATGGAAAGGCAAGACGTGTTAATAAATTGAATGAAAACAAACAGACAATTTAACTCTAATAATAAATCCCGAACCTGCAAACGTATATAAATCACATCGGAAAATGTATGTTGAAAAGTATAAGATGGTGTGTGTCGTCTCCTTCCGGTAGGATAATCATCAGTGATTAAAGTTAGAGCTGTAGGGATGAGATATTAAAGACAATATTTATATGATGGAGCCCCATTCTAAAGAGGGTAATAAAAGAACCCCAATTGCAATTGTTCGAAACAGCAGGATAAAAATAGGGAGAGATATGAGTAGTAGTACTTGGAGGAAGTTTTAGAATTTTTGCTTCTGTTTATCTAAAAATTAGATTAGAATTTTTTTAAATATTTATTTATTTCTGTCGGTATATTAAACAGTAGGGGAGTTTAATTCATGTAATATTTTTTATTTATATAGTATATTGTAGATCTCAGCTGGAATGTCGGGGATAACTCGCAAATTATAGCCGTTCTCGAAATACTGAAAGTAACAAATTGCCCACCTCGCCGCCTCCTACCATTTATAATTTATAGTAACAACTAACTACCACTACCGAAGAAAATTCTTCGAATTTAATTAAAGTTAAAGTAATCAAGTAAATAGAGCAAGTGAATTTATTATCTTAATTAAATGGACACTTTTCCAATAATCTCGATTAAGAATTCAATTGAAAGGAAATGGAGAGGAAAATTTTAAATTATATCTTGTAGTAAGTATTATGAAATACTCCTAGTAGCTAAAAATTCAAATATTCAATCTATATAGATATAGTTTAGTCGTTTCTGAAGATATCAAATATCGATAACAGTTTAGAGACTTGAAATCTATTTGATCTTGATCCTGAAATTCCTGTTCAATTCCAGATATCGCTCCTCATTAATTCCATAGCTTGTTGCAACACTGAGGGTGGAATGCAAATGTTACACAATCATAGTCAGTTTGACCCCTATCTCTCGTTTGAAATATACGTCTGTATTTACTGAACCCTCCAGTTATCTTGTACTTGATAAATAGGCTTAATATGGAAACACTGATGACGAGGTATAAACGGTGAAATTAACTCTGGTAAATCCAAAAGGATCACACACTTCCACTGGATGGATTTTTTTACAGTGGATTACGCAAATAAAACTCCTATATACAGTCATCTCGTGTAGTAATCCAAAGGAGGAAATTTCAAATATTTTCTAAGCTTTAGAGGATTGCGTGAATTTCACAAAAAAAAATATTTTGTTTATGTAATGTAATTAACAAACAAACAAAAATAAACAAGAATAATCCCGACCTAATTTAAGTGTAGAATAAATTTTAATCATTTTTGGTCATATTACCACAATATAGTTTTTAATGTGCTATTCATAGAGACTAGAGAATATCAAGTTTACTACAGTAACTTCTCAGTTTCGTGCTTATATTAGAAATTGGATGCGAGAAACTATACTAAAGGCATCCTTATTCCTTATTCCTTTACCCACACACAGTAATGTATAATAACTAACGATGCAATTTAATTAACCTGTTTAGGGTGACGAACACTAAAGACACATACGTTTATTGACATAATTGTTGTCAAATACTAAAGCTAAACTGAGCTCCTGTTAGATCCTCCTTCGAAACTAAACTCCCCTCTCGTACACTAATAAATGGTAATCATCAACTGAAATTTGACGTCAACGAAACATGATACAAGTCAAGTCCAGAATCTTATTCAAACAGGATTAGGATAAAGTTATAAAAAGGACGAAATTTATACAACAAATTTTTTTGCGTTATTACAGCGAGACAGTTGTTTTATCAAATTATAAGGGAGACTCAAACCTCGACATACTAGAAAAAAAAACAGCAAATCACAATCAAGTTTCAAACTTATTTATTAAAGAAGTTTTCTTGTTGTCATTTCAAACTGTGAAGTTTTCAGTACAAAGGGTAATTCACTCGATAATGCAGAAATACTGAACGTTTGAAAAATAAATGTAGCTACTGTTATCGATAAATAATAAGATTTGTTTTTTATTGTTATAAAAACTAACAAAAATCAGACCTGTTCCTGTAAAAATTACTCAAGACTTTAATCCACAGAAAAAACAGGAAGTAGAACCATAACTAGAACTTTTAGCGTCTGTGGCTAAATACAAAAATCGTCAACGCCTATAGAGACCCGGCGGGGGCCACACTAGCCATGGGCTAGTTACGGCTCTGACAGGAAGAATTCCAAATATTAGGTACTGATATTTCAAATGTAATAATTCCATAAATTCTTCAACTTGTTTAATTATTTCTGGTTTTATTATAGAAATTGAGAGATTAATTTTAATGTAGAATTTCCAGTGAAATTAACTGAAAGTATTATACTATATTCGTGTGAAATATTAATTTAAAATGTTTTACTAAAAAGCACCAAAAGACACGATGACGAATATATTTTCGTTAAACTCACAGTAAAATATCGATTACAGCAATCATCAATTTCAACAACAAACATCTCACACTTTAATTTATCAAAACAGACAATTTTTCAGCACAATCACAACTGAAATTTTTAATGAAAATCACACAATACTGCAATCTTTTAATATGGAAATTGCTAAAAAACAACTACGTATAGAGAATCAATATTATATGTGTGAAATTCGATTATGAAAAATTAACAGAAATAGAAAAACCGAAAATCAATTATCACTTGAATACAATCAGACAATTTACTGAAGCTCCCGCTGTCAATTATAGTTAATTTAAATTGGTAGTTTTAGTCTTTCATCTTGTTGGCCACACGCAAAACTCATAATACTTATCAACATAAATCCTAATTTCTCCCTTATATATATACCAATAACAAACTGGAAGCATCTGCCTATGAACAAAGGAAATGTAAATTTCGACCATAATCTGCATATTAGCAGCAATAATCCCGATTGCGATCCACGCACAATACAGCGCCAATGTCAGATAAGATCGTAAATACATATTAACAGGGGCAAGGACACATTACCATATTAAGCTCTCTGTATGGGGCACTGATAGTGGCTGATGGATGGATGATATCAGATCAATTGGGGAAAAAACACCCGAAACAAATATAAATAAACCGAATTGCCGGAATTTTTTTACATACTGAGATTTTTACGATAATACCTAAAACAAATACAATCAAATTCTCTTGATTAACAATGTTCCCTTTCTATATTCGAATACAAGCAAGCAAAAGATAATATTAAATGAAGCAATAATAACAATCATCTTTACTGTTGAATGGACCCGGATTGGGAGCTTTCCGATTTTCTAAATCAACAATAGACCAAACTCAAACTATTTGAATGTGTCAGGAAATTTTTGTTGGTTTAGTTAACGAGAACTTTCAGTATAATTATTAACCGGGATAAAAGCCAATTTTAGAGTTTTTCTTGTCAATAAAAACTTTTTCCAAATCAAAAACAAAAAAGGAGGAAAGGTTCTAGAAAAAAAAACAGGAACCAATATTAGAAAGGGATGTTTACACCCAAAACGACCTGAATTATATGTGGAACACAATGAAAAGGTGGTATATTGGTTAGTAGTCGATACACGAATGCCCACACTGATAAGATAAACATTGAAAACCGAAACTCGATCGTGAATGGTGGCAGCGTTTAGGAAACTTAATTAATAACGAAAAGTTAATTAAAATTTCAAAAGCCTGAAAAACTACCACTAGATTATCAAAAAAAAAAAAAATAGTAACAATCAAAAAGGATGAAATAAACATTTTAGAAACTGAATGGGAACACTGTCAAAAAAAACGCGCTCCCTTTATAATAAATGTAATTATTTTTAATTATATCTGACAAATAAATATAATAGGAGCTTCCAACACCATACAGTTCTCTCGAAGCTTTTATAATATTTTAGTCCACCATCACACTATAATATAAATTAGTTCCTTTTTTCTCGTCTGTATTATTTCATTTCTCTTTATTTCTCGAATAATAATAACAGATACGAATCTGAAAGTTCTGAAATTCAATAGAACAATAATATCACTGGCTTGTTTATTATTGCCGCCATCATAGACAAGAAATTAATTAGACTTTGTTAACATTGTTATTCGGAAAATAGGAGAGATTTAAGTTTTGAATTTAAATTGTATCGTTTTAAAATTGCCTCATGAATTTATCCGTTTAAAACTATATACTATCTAGTCGTTGATTAAACTGAATTTTAGTGAAAATTCTAAAAATTTAAACAATTTAATGTTGCTTTTAGTTTTTCCCGGTCAATAAATCGAAGAAAATGTGGAATTTACGACAATTGTCGTCACTACTGTTAACATTTCAGACAAGATGCTATTAAATCTAAAACAGCTTCGAGCTGTAAAGAATCCAGTTTTATAGTAATTTCGTTAACTATTATTAATAGGTCTGTTCCAACTAGAATACAAAACTATCAGAAAAGTCCGAAACAGTCCGAAGCATGCCGGAATAGTCTAGTTTCAGTGTTTTTAACTAATTTGCGCATGCGTCTGACCGTTTCGGACTTTTCCGATAGTTTTGGATTCTAGTTGGAACAAACCTAATATAAATAAGTCCTATCTTAAAGTGGAAATAATTTCCGTTAGACGGCAGTTTTATGAATACATTTGGCAATGGAATTGCATGAATTTAGCAAAAATATTTTGGCCAAATTGGTGTGTAAACATTAATATTGAATAAGTGAGTTGAAATGAATAGATTCTTAATGCCTTAGGTGATCGTACGTACATATAAAATCTAGTTCAGTATCGAAACCGTTAAATTTCTGATCGTTAATTTCTAGTTTGTATCTAAGTTTTCTCTTAATAACTAGAGGCTATTTCCAAACAAAACACTTGTCTCTTAATCAAATATGTAAAAGCACAAGTGTTTAATTGCTATTTTTTATTGTTATGATAAGATATTAAAATAATAATATTCTTACTTATAATCCAGATTTTAATTGAAAATTGCCTTTTGTTGAAAATTAGAGGACTTATTGTTATCTAGGACAAAGGAATAGGATTTGTTAACAAAATTAGCTTCTATAGTATTTACCACTACAATAAATCCTTTATAATATCAGCTAATTGGGATTAGATGGTATTTGACAGGAATTAATGAAGATTTCTTAAAATTTATCACAATTATACGCTGAAACAGAATAAACTAAAAGATTGAAAATAAGGAAGAACCAACATACTCAAAATACAAGCAAATCCTTAAAGAGTGAGGCCGTTTGAATTGAAATTTCCTTATGGATATCCAAAAAGAGTGAGAAGAAGATAAAGATGAAGGTAAAGAGTTGCGTTTGAATCCAACTGATTATTATCACTCTTAAAAAAAAAGAGCATAATTGTGCAATTGCACAGGTGTTTTCTCGTACAATATAAACCTCCAGAATTCGGCTTGTTTGATTGGGAAAAAACAAAAACATGTAAATCAAAAATCAAAAATATATTCTTTTCATTCATACGTTCTGAATAATTGATATACAACACACACAATCCTGATCCTTAATGATCAATTTTCACTGTAATCTTTCTTTTACCCACTTGTCGATGAAGAAAAAAAACAAGTTGATAAAATAGTAACTGGAAAATAACTTCTCCATTATCAATAATGTTGGCGAGAAAAACTAGAACTTGCTCGAACTTTAATCAAATGTTGAAAGGAACGAAGTAATGAAGTCATTACATTCACAAATTGAACAACTTGTCAATACAAAATGAAAAAATATATACTTATTCCTGTAAAAATAGAAGCTATTAGAATACAAAAAAAAACAACACTAATTTTAATGCTGCTAAGTTTATGGTGGTGGATTAAAAAGATCTTCTATAACAACAGGGAAATTCGAGCACAAACCATTTTTTTTTTCAATGGTCTATTTAAAATGGAAAATTAAAATAATCCAGTTTGATTCCGTGTTTCATTGATTATAATATAAATTTAATTATATTTTCAATTACGAGAACAATCAGAGATTATTTGGAAAAAAGGATTGAAATCAATATAATTTGTAATTTTTAATAAATTGAGAGATCAAACTTTCAATTTATTTAAATACCGTTGGAATAAATTATGTATCACAGTTAGGATTTTTATTTTTATCAATTTACTGTTGGAATCTGTTCATCAGTAAACATATCTTTATGCAGAGCCGCCACAATCGGGTGTGCAAGTTGTACATCGCAAAGAAAGCGCCAAATCGCGATATTTTCCCTTGATTTATTTTGAATTAATTTTTTTCAAACATTTCGATTTTGGGGAACACAACAGTGGCACAGGTCAGGGGCGCCAAAACGTTTTTTTGCACAGGGGCGCCCACTATGCACGTGACGGCACTGTCTGAACGTTACCGACATTCCTCCAACATAGTGATCCCAGAAAAACGGGACACTACAAACGCAGTGGCGGATTTACGCACGCGGCCGCCTCGGGCCCCCACATGAGAAAAATTCCTATTTTACGTATTGTTCCAGACCTTCTTAAAAAAAGTAAACACTTAAACATCAGAGAATCATTGCAAGCGCCCGCTTTTTTGTTCTCAACTCGTATTATTGCTAATGGGGACCCAAAAATATGCAACGCATCGGGTGCCAAGAATCCGTGACGCATCGGGCCCCAAGAATCTGAAACGCAGCGGGGCCCAAGAATCTGTAACGGATCGGACCCCAAAAATACTCCTATTGTTGGGGCCCGCTACGTGAAGTTTTTCTAAAAATTTATTTTCATTATAGGTCAGTTTATGAAAACTGTCCCATGTTATATCTTGGCAACGTGTTTTTACAACAAGAATTGATTTTACTGGATCGACTCTCAAGCGGTTTCCTAAAGCTTTACAACCGGAACAGGACTTTTAATAACGGGACGGATGGGATTCCTGTGCTAACAATCTATGAGACTGTGAGACAGTCCTATTTCCTACTGCCACAAAATTTCATTCACTATAGCCTCAAAAATTAAAACGATGAATTTTTATCTACCGAAGCCCGTGGACCTACCTACATCTGTCTACAGACCTTAGGGGGGTTAAAAATCGCTGCAATAAATGGTGACATCTGATACAAATTCAACTGAATTGAAATTCTACTGAATTTTCATGAAAACGAAAATTACAAATTCGACAGAACCCTCATAAATACTGTGGAAACAGATATATTTTGATTAGTAAAGAAAGGACGTTCGTTTTTTGTTTAATTCTATTTTTCTCGTACAAAAAAGACTTACAAAAGGGAACGGAAACCCAAACAAAATGAGTGTCTGACATAGAGAATAAAGTAAAGTTAGCGAAATTGTGAGTTATATGAAAGAACACACAGTTGACATAAGAACAAAGGATATTGTTAAGGATATTTCTCGCTACGAAATCATGCTGTTATTACTATCATTTTCTTTCTGTGGCTGCTATTGAAGAAAAAACATGTAGTATAAAAACAGAGTAATGTGTCAAAGGGACACTGTTACACATCAGACTGTTATCGTTCGTTGTTGGTACCAAGAGACCAAAAAAAATCCATAAAAATCCGATAATAGACCGATAAGTTTCGATAAAGTCACTGATAGGTATTGGAATGTCCTTTATTTGAGTTCAGTTTTTTTCAGATTCGTCCGAAATGTTCAAATATTTTAATAAAACTGAAATATTCTGCAAATCTATGTGATTATTTCCATTTCGATTACAGCTGAATATGAATGAATAATTGGCAAATTTTACAGTTCATTGCAACTTAAAAAAAAAACATCCATAAAGTTTCGCTGAATATTGCGATTATTTTTAATAAAAGCCAGAAATTTTGCAAAATCATAAATGTTGCAAAAAATGTTCTAATTTCATTATTTTAAACATGTTTCCAGTATTCGTTTTTCATTTATTGTAACGTCACAATATAGTCACTGTTATATATCTTGATGTATCTAAAACTGAAAATAGGAAAACATAAAACAAAAGGAAATGTAGCGAAGTGGAAAGACATTCAATTTTAGTTTCAGTAGTTGGAAAGACATATACTTCCAACAATTTAAACTACCATCACTACATCATACATATGGTAATATTTAATTGAATTCAGAAATTCTCAATTTTCTTTGATAGCATCAGCACTAGCTACACTATTTTATCATCACATATGTTTTCAATTATAAACAGTTTCCTATTATATTTCAAGAGATTTCCCGCGTAAGATAAATTATATAATACATCTAGGAAAACCATTGAAATATTTATCAGTGGAACGTAAATAACAAGGATTTGTTGATCAGGATACAAGTAAGTTTAGGGAAATGACTGAAATTTAAAAAAATTGCTTTATTACGACATAATTTGCAAAAAATTTTCAACTGACCAAATATTTCAAATTAGAGGAAAATTTAAAAGAATACACACCAATCTACAATATATGTTTTTTTTTATTTCTCCAAACTTATTGTTAGTAACGTCCACTACGTCCGGAACGATGACGGGGTGATCGAGATCTTCGTTCACGAGAACGAGAACGACGTCTCGGTGAACGGGATCGTGAACGCCTACGTCCAGATTTCCTTCTCGAATACAAATAACTAAAAATGATAATAATAATAATATAATACACAATAGATAATTATTATTGATTTTTTGATAAATTACCGGCGTAATTCTCTTGAAATCGGTTTCAAATGCATAAAATTGCAAAAGCCAGATCTGGTACATTCACCCATTTCATATTGACGACAACAAGCTTCACGGAAATCAGTGACTGGACTTAATTCAGCATAAACCGGACGACCACCGAACCAACGATTATTCAAATCATTTACAGCACGTTCTGCATCTTCTTCACGTCGAAACTGAAACAATTAAGGAACAATGAAAATTACTAATCCGGGTTGAAGCAATTGTAATAGAGATACTTTTATGTAAACATTGCCAACAAGATGATCACCCAAGTTATCGCAAACATTCATTTCTTCAATTTCCCCATATTTATCTTCACACTCAACAAAAACATCTTCAAAGAAATTATCATAATGTTCTTGCATTTCTTCATCAGAAACATTAGCTACCACTAAAAATAATAATAATAAAATATAAATAAAATTGAAATCTTTCTAGAAAAATCAATGATTGGTTTCCGGACAAACTTACGGTGACTCCCATCAGCAGATTTGGCGGAATTTTGTGGATTTACATATAAATTTTGTAACAGACATGTTTGTGAGAATGTTGGTTTATTATGGATTCTGGAACAACGATCTCCATGTCGACATGCACCAATTTTGAAATAAAACGAACAATTAACCCTAAAAAAAAAAACAAACTGTTGTTGATGTCTGGTCTTTTTGGACAAATATTACAATATTACAATACTTACTTATCTTTTTCAGTACCGAAAATTGAAGCTAAATATTCAGCCATACTTAATGCACCGTAATTATTGGGAAATTTTCCCACTCAAGAAAAAGAAAATATTAAAACCTCCTAAATCGCAAAAATAACAACGCCATCGGAAAACGATCGGCGACAAATGACAGATGACAGCAATGGCGGCAGAGCGAAGAGATGAACGGGAGAGGAAACTTACAATTATTACGTTACGAGGTCGACGGGCGCCCTCTTACGGTTTGGTTGTGAACTATTCAACAAGCGCGCAAAATTCAAATTTATAATTATGCAAATATTTATTTTGCTTTTTCAGTTTTTTTTTTAATTAAATGAAAAACACTAAAATTAGCCTCATTTGCATCAATTATTAAAGCTTTTCTATTATTATAAAGGAACATTTATAAGTATAGTAAAATATTTGAAAAATTCTAGATTCACTGGTATAATTTACGATTTTATTTGTTGTCCTACATTTTGAGAAATTTATACGCTACTCATTTGAAAATTATGTAGTGCAGTTAACGAGTATAGGAGTAGCCACGAGTCATGGCGAGAGTACGGCGCAGCCCGATTGTTTCCGACATAGTACGTTTTGGTGACATAGGCGTACCGAAACACTTTCTGTGCTGGAAGCGTATCTGATGTTTGAGTAAACTCTACTGCAATAAATGGTACGCCTCTGAATGGATGAAACTACTAAGCCGGAAACATGAACCGTTGAATTTGATCCTACTGCGCCTCCAAGGTCTCGCCACGACTCGTGGCGACTGCTATACTATGCACACTTACCATTTGAGTGGGGGTGCACAGGGCCCATTGCTTCTGCGAGCACAAAAAAGTGCGAACAGTGTTTGCCCCTTACGCTCTTTCAGTTGGCGAAGTGGTGCGGGCATGCGCATTGATATGCTCTTGTAGGATAGAACCAGTGGGGTGAAATACCATTGAGAAGCCAACGTGTGGGAGAGTAACCAGAGAAGAGAATATTTTTTTTGTCTCACCTTGTGAGCTAACATAACAAAGCGCATGCGTCGAAATAACGTCCTAGCGTTTCCACTTATAAAAACTTGCGCATAAGCATGAAACCTTTCAAGGAAGGAAAGAAGATATGTCTTTCCTTTACCTCGATCTTGGATCTCCGGTTTCACCCCACTGGATAGAACACTGTGATGGAACACATGCTTGCATTTTGCATGTGCTGCCCATCACAGAACATATAACTGCTGCCCATGTCCAGTTGTTATTTAGCAGCATTTTAGCAGAGATTATATTCAGTACCGGTTTGTAGTGAAACCATAGGAGGTGATAAGCCCACACCAAAACTGGTGAAAAAAACGAAGACAGGTAAGATTGTGATTAAATGTGTTTAAAATAAATTATATTCAACTTATTGAATGTGGGTTAGTATTATTATTTTTCCGTTTGCCGTGAATTATGGACTACCAACAACATAACGATGAAGAGAATGATATTGATCGAAATATAAGCATTCGGGTATTAAGAAAATCCACTCGAGATCTATTATCAATATTTTTAAATCATAATGATATGCCACGTGTGGCTGGACAGAATTTACCACGGTAAGATTTCTGCAAAACACTTGCTAGATTGACTAATTTTCTAATATAATTTTAATGGATTTTAACAGTAACTGGATGGGTTTGGCACAGTTATGTAATATAAGAGGTGATCATATAGTTAAATTGGAAAAGCATGTCAACCCAACTGGTAGAATATTGCTGTTATGGCTGGAACAAGATCCGATAAATAGTACAATTTACAAATTATTATCATTCTTAGTTCAGTTAGATCGAGAATCCGCAATTGTGGCAATTTTACCATATATAGGTAATATCTTTTATTATTATTTTTATTATTATTATTATTATTATTGTTATTTATGATAATAACATCTTTCAGATGAAGATATTAAAATATTTAAGAGAAAATTCAAATCACAACAATTCAGTTTAGAGTATGCCACTAATATTATATAAAGTTTTGAAATTGGTAAGAATTAAACAAAAAACAAAGGAAAAAAATATGTTTTTGCTATGCAAAAGTTGAGTTGCCCGCCATTTAGCGGTTACCATTTGAAGGTTATCTGCGCATGTGTAATCGGTCCATCCATTTTGAAAATGAAAATTTTGTTGGTTTGCTTGATTTGACGCATGCGCAGATATTCCTACTATACCTAGAACACTTCAAATGGTAACCGTTAGATGGCGGGCTACTCAACTTTTGCACGGCGAATAGTGCAATTTTGGAAGAAAAACGTTTTGGGTCAGATTTTTAAACATGATCGATAGTATTCGGTAGACGCTTCGATTTGATTAGTGAGTTTGTGACAGTGGCGGTGCATCAAATGCACTACAAAAAAAAGTAAAAAACTCATCATTATACATTTTTGTAATATGGGGCGCCACTGAAAATTCAAAATTCTTGCCAGCACGTACTTTTCTGGTAGCTACACCTATTGAAGATTTACTGCACATCCATTCCAGAGGTTTTTCCTAAAAAATTTGCACTATACATATATAAATAAATTAATGAATTCTTTCCAAAAATTTGTTTATAGTTCACGGTCAGAAAAAAGTAATTCCCTGTATCTATAAACCGTTAAAAATGATTCCACCGGAATTAATTGACCGTTTTATGATAGATTATCGACTGTCAAATATATATTGGAGTTTTTGGGAACGTCTGCGTAATGCTATCTACGATCTATCATCACCACCAACTTTAGCTGCCTTCGGTTAATGCAAAACGGTTTTGGTGCAGGGTTTTGGGTACGCGAGGTCACGTGACATAGG